>VWZE01000737.1:65721-168261 GCA_013396675.1 Eubucco bourcierii
AACTTTTCATCGACCCAGACCCCCAGGCCCTTTTCCTCAGGGCTGCTCTCCAGACATTCACCACCCAGCCTGGAGTTGTGCTTGGGATTGTGCCTACCCAGGTGCAGGGGTAGGCTTACACTTGGCCTTGTTGAATTTCATGAGGTTGGCCTGGGCCCACCTCTGCAGCCTGTCCAGGTTCCTCTGGATGGCATCCCTGCCCTCTAGCAAGTCGACTGTGCCACACAGCTTGGTGTCATCTGCAAACTTGCTGAGGGTGCACTCCATTCCTCTGTCCATGTCACTGACAAAGATGTTAAACAGCACAGGTCCCAGCACTGACCCCTGAGGGACACCACTTGTCACTGGTTTCCAAGTTTACATTGTGCTGTTGATCACCACTCTCTGCATGCAACCATCCAGCCAATTCCTTATCCAGCGAGTGGTCTACCCATCAAGTCCATGTTTTTCCAGTTTGGTGACCAGGATGTCATGTGGGACAGAGCCAAATGCCTCCTGGCAATCCGATTGTTTTTGAGGGATTTTGTGTTTCTGTATTAATTTTAACTATATAACTGTATATATTTGTGTATATATCTGCTTCTAAATTGTGCTAAGCTGTAAATATAGCTTCATTCCTTAACTTCCAGGTGGCTGCGTCTAGTCTGGCTGATTTCATTGTCAGGGGGGACGGTAACTCCCAAACCATCACACTCTCTGAACTAATAATCAGGAGTACATGGAGCAACGATGACCACTGAAAACTGAAGCCAGAAGAGAAGCAGATTTTTCTGCAACAAGACACAGTGAAATTCTGCTGTTATACTCAGGCTCACAGTCACCATATTCTTGTTACATGTGAATATTTAACAATGTGCCCAGATTCCTTCCAGTGAAAACTGTTAACAGCCTGAGGTTCTTTTCCAATTGGGCTGCTTCTGTGATTCTGTGATACATCAGGTTGCCCAGAACCCCACTGAACCTCGCGTTTAATATCTCCAGGGATTAGGCCTCAACCACCTCTTTGGGTAACCTGTTCCAGTGTTCCACCACTCTCATGCTAAATAACTTCTTCCTAACACCCAAACTAAATGGTCTCTCATTTCAAACCACTGCCCCTTGTCCTATCACCACAGGCCTTTTGTAAACAGTCTCTCTCTATCTTTCTTGTAAGTCCCTTTCAGGTTCTGGAAGGCTGCTATCAGGTCTCCCTGGAATCTTCTCTTTTCCAGGCTGAACAACTCCAGCTTCCTCAGCCTGTCCTTGTAGCAGAGGTGTTCCAGCCCTCTGATCATTTTCATGGCCCTCCTCTGGACCCACGCCATCAGGTCCATGTCCTTCCTGTGTTGAGTGTTCCAGAGCTGGATGCAGTACTCCAGGTGAGGTCTTACCAGAGCAGAGTGGCAGAATCACCTCTCTCCATCTTCAGGTCACGGTTCTTTTAATGCAGCCCAGGATGCCATTGGTGCTCCAGGACACAAGCTAACAGCAACTGCTCAAGTCCAGCTCCTTGTCCACCAGCATTCCCAGGTCATTTTCCTCATGGCTGCTTTCTATCACCTCCTCCCCCAGTCTGTACCACATTTTGAGGGGTTACATGTTTGCCATTTCTGTTATTTACATGAGCAAGTTACTTACCATCATCTTCCAAGTCTCCAAACTGAGAGTAATCAACAATTTTCTTGTTCCTGTGGAAAAAAAAATACACTATTAACCCTCTCAGATTGAGCATCTCAACTTAGTAACATGTGATAGATGGATAGATTGGATGCATGGGGCAATGTTAATGGGATGAGCTTCAACAAAGCCAAATGTCAGGTCCTGTACTTGGGCCACAACAACCCCAAGCAATGCTACAGGCTTCGGGCAGTGTGGCTGGAAAGCTGCCTGGCAGAAAGGGATCTGGGGATTGTAACTAACAAGCAGCTAAATATGAGCAAGCAGTGCGTCCAGGTGGGACGGAAAGCCAATGGCACCCTGTCTGGATTGGATTAGAAATGCTGTGGCCAGCAGGAGCAGGGAGGTGATTGTCCCCTTGTACTCTGCTCTGGGGAGGACACACTTTTAGTATTGTGTTCAGTTTTGGGCACTGCATTACAAGAGGGATGTGGAGGTGCTGCAGCAAGTGCAAAGGAGGGCAACAAAGCTGGGGAAGGGCCTGGAGAATAAATCTTATGAGGAGCAACTGAGGGAGCTTGGGATGGTTAGTGTGAAAAGGGGAGGCTGAGGGGAGACCTCGTCACTGTCTACAGCTACCTAAAAGGATGTTGTGGAAAGGTTGGTGCTGGTCTTTCCTCACAGGTAACTGGAGGAAAGCTCAAGCTGCAACTGGGTAGGTTTAGACTGGACATAAGGAAAAATATTTTCCCAGCAAGAGTGTTCAGACACTGGAATGGGCTGCCCAGGAAAGTTGTTGGGTCACCAACTCAGGATGTGTTTAAAGGTCATTTGGATGTGGTGCTTGGGGNTAAAAGGATGTTGTGGAAAGGTTGGTGCTGGTCTTTCCTCACAGGTAACTGGAGGAAAGCTCAAGCTGCAACTGGGTAGGTTTAGACTGGACATAAGGAAAAATATTTTCCCAGCAAGAGTGTTCAGACACTGGAATGGGCTGCCCAGGAAAGTTGTTGGGTCACCAACTCAGGATGTGTTTAAAGGTCATTTGGATGTGGTGCTTGGGGATATGGTTTAGGGTGCAGCTTGTAGAGTAGGGATATCGGTTGGACTTGGTGATCCTGAGGGTCTTTTCCAACCACAGCGTTTCTGTGATTCTGTGATTTTGAGGGAAAACAGTTTTACAAGAAAAAAAAAAAGAATATGAGTTCAAATGTGCGTATAAGCAGCGCTGTTGAATTCATAGACACATAGAATGGTTTAGGTTGAAGAAAACATTGAAGATCATCTAGTTCAAAGCACTCTGCCACGGGCAGAGATACCTCCCACTAAACCAGGTAGCTCAAAGCCTCATCCACCCTGGCCTTGAACAACTCCTAGGAGGGGGCATGGATGACCTCCCTGGCAACCTGCTCCAGTGTCTCTCCACCTTCATTGTAAAGAATTTCTTCCTAACCTCCACTTTAAATCTCCCCTCCTCAAGCCTAAATCAATTCCCTCTTTTACTCTCACTACAAGCCCCTGTAAAAAGTCCCTTCCTGGCTTTCTTGTAAGCTCCCTTCAGGTACCAGGAGGATTGTATAAAGTGTCCCTAGAGCCTTTTCTCCAGCCCCAACTCTTTCAGCCTGTCCCCACAGAGGTGGTTCTCCATCCTTCTGATCATCTTTGTGACCCTCCTCTGGAAGCAGCTCCAAGTCCTGCTTACGTTGGGGGCACCAGAACTGGAGGCAGTGTTCCAGATGGGGTCTCATGAGTGCAGAGTGGAGGGGCAGAATCACTTTCCTCATCTTGCTGGTCACATGTCTTTTGATACAGCACAAGACACGGTTGCCTTCTCGGCTGCAAGCACACACTGCCAGCTCCTATTGAGTTTATCATCAACTGACACCCCCAAGTCCTTCTCCAAACAGCTCTCATGCTGCTCCTCACACAACCTGTATCTGTACTCAGGGTTGCCCTGACCCAGGTGCAGGACCTTCCACTTGGCCTTGTTGAACTTCATGAGGTTGGCTTTAGCCCACCTCTCAAGTCTATCCAAGTCCCTCTGGATGTATGCCTCTCCTCCAGTATGTCAATTGGACCACACATCTTGGCGCCATCCAAAGACTCGCTGAGGGTACCTCAATCCCACTGCCCATATTGCTGACAAACATATTCAAGAGCCCTGATCCCAGCCCCTGAGGGACACCACTTGTCACTGGTCTCCATTTGGACATCGCCATTGGTCACAATTCTGAGTGCAGCCATCCAATACAATACGGCTATTAGAAACCACTTCTGTTTTTTTTTTTTTTAAACTCCTATTATTTCTTAAAATCACTGCTTTTTGTTGTTACCGTCGTAGAAGCACTGTACTATTCTTATGTACAATCCCCTTCGGACCTGCTACTGTTCAATGAAACTAACTCCTGGGTCCCGTTTAAGCACTTGAAATGTGTTTTCCATAACCTTCCTAGGCGAGTTTCCCAAGGGACGCTGCTGACTGCACACAGAGGGGGCTCAGGAAGCACTTTCAAGTCCATTCCAGGGATCCATACCAGGAACACCTCCCGCCGCGGCTGCTCTCAGCTGCCTGTCCCGCTGCCTGCGCTTTTTCTCAGCTGAAAAGGCAGAGGTAACCCTGTCCTCAAGCCCTGCGCTACACCATGCCGCGGAGAAGCTCGATCTGGAGCCTAGCCGAGCAGCCACCGCGGAGCGCTGAGGAGCAGCGGAGACTTCGCCTGCTCCGCAGGCAACGGCCGCAGGCAACGGCCGCCGGCGGCGCCCGCGCCCGGCGCTCTCTAGGAACTGTCGCGCGGCGCCGCTGCGCCTGAGCTGCTCGCGCCCAAGCACCTTGGAACGCCGCGGCGCGGCGCGGCCCGGGCGCCGGCAGCCCTCACCCCTCGCGCCCCGTCCCCGATCCGCGCCGACACGCACGCGCGCGCGCGCACGCACCTCCTCACCGGCCGCGACATCCTGCTGCCGGCGGCGCGCGGGGCCAGGCAACGGGCGCCAGTGAAGACGTTGCTGCCACGCTCCCCCCTTCTTCCCCCGGCGCGGGCCCTGCCTCAGCACATTCGCCACGAAGAGGGTGTGTGGCGAATCTGCGACCCCTGACGGGAAGGTTCTAACGGGGAGGCGGGAAGTGCTGGCGCCGCTGCTTCTTCCAGCGGACGAACCGCACCCCCTCGCGCCGAAGGTTGCCGTTGTCCCTCAGCTGTCTGTCCGGGACTCAGGTGAGCGAAAGGGGGAGGAGGACAGCACTCCTGCCCTTCGCGGCCGGGGAAGCGGCTCCAGTGCCTGTGGGCGCTGCGCTATCCGAGCTGAGGAGCTGTGTTTACCCTGGGTTTTTGGAGTCTTCGCGGGGTGTGTGGGGGGGTGGGGGTGATGGTGGGTGGCATCCTGCAGGCCTTTTCCTCCCGCAAACAGCTTTGTTTCTGCTTTTTCAAGTAACGGGTGCTAATGTTCCTTGTCGTGGTGTGGGCCACTGCTCTGGCACCTCAGTAGGAGCTGGGGCACAAGCGCCTGTAAGGGAAGAGAGTTTGCCCCCTGAGGGAGAGGAGACCTGGAGACAGCCTCGGCAGAGCTTGCCTTGAGTGAGACTTTTGTTGTTGGGGTGAAGCGGTTTGTAATTGATTTGTTTAACCCGTCTTCAACATGTAGCTTTGTTCACAAAACAAAACCAAATCGACCTGTAAACTAGTCCCGTGAATTTTGGTGTGGAAGGTATACGTTTTTATTATTATTCTTTTGTTTTCTACTTCTTGGACAGTGGTAAAGCACTGAGATTTCAGATGGAGTATTGTGGCCATCTTTGCAGGTTATGCTCAAAAGAAATGAATGGAAATTACTCCTCAGTGGAGAGAATTATTGACATAGTTATGTGCTATCTTCATGTATTTTCATACCTTGGACAGTTCTTTTGCTTTTCTTTTGGCTTGCTTTTAAAGTTACTATTTAATAATCATGACAATCTATCCTAAAGTAGGTTACAAAGTGAGTATTTTATAAAGAGGATTACAAATTCCTGTGCCTCCCTCCAAGTCTACCACCTGCAGAAAGGAAGAAAGTAAAGCCTAATGCGCTAGGAAGGATTTCAGATTTTGAGATATACATGGCAGCAGTTACAGTGTCTCAGCTGAAGTTTGGTGTTTATGCAGATTCTTCACAGGATTTCACAGGATGTTAGGGGTTGAAAGGGACCTCTGGAGATCTTTGAGTCCAACTCCTCTGCCAGAGCAGAATCATATGATCTAGTGCAGGTCGCACAGGAACACATCCAGACAGGTCTCAAAAGTCTCCAGAGAAGGAGACTCCACAACCTCTCTGGGCAGCCTGTGCCAGTGCTCTGTGACCCTTACAGTAAAGAAGCTCTTCCTCATGTTGAGCGGGAACTTCCTGTTCTGTAGTTTAGACCGATTACCTCTTGTCCTATCACAGGGCACAAACGAACAGAGGCTGACCCTTCCTTCCTGACCCCCAACCGTCAGGCATTTATATACATTGATTAGATCCCCTCTCAGTCTTCTCTAGACTAAAAAGTCTCAGGTCTCTCAGCCGTCCCTCATAAGGCAGTGCTCCAGTCCCTTCATTTTTGTAGCCCTCTGTTGGACTCCCTCCACTAGATCCCTGTCCCTCTTGAACTGGGGAGCCCAGGACTGGATGCAGTATCCTAGGTGGGGCCTCACCAGGGCCGAGTAGAAGGGGAGGAGAACCTCCCTTGATGTTTTTTCCCAAATTCTGCCTGCGGTAATTTATGAAAGTAATTGCTCAAGTTTGTGCATTGATACACTCAATTCAGTCTTTTACAAACTGCTATTTCTGCATCAGTTCCCACCTATATATTTGTAAGTCAGAGTCAGTGTACCAATAAAAAGTCTGGAGTTTTTTAAGTTTTCTTGCTGCAACTGTTAATTATCAACAAAGCCATGCTCAGTTAGGAGTTTTGCTTACAGTTTTACAAGAATGTGACTTATGTTATTTCTTATGTTATTTCATTTCTAATGCAGGAAATCAACTCAAGAAGATGAAGCCTAATAAAGCAAAGACCTGCACTAAGGAGAGAGACTATGTGTACAAATTCAGTGCTGGAAATCAACATTTAGTTCTTACTGTGCCTCTCAAATTCCCTGTGCAAGAAAATGTTAGTCATTTGCATGGACGCCTAATGCTTCTGCACAACCTACCATGCTTTATAGAAAGTGGTAAGAATTGTATTTTTTTTTTAGTTAGTGTCATATATCCACATCCCAAAGTGCCCTGCAGCCTGCTTTAAGAGATCAAAAGAAGGATATTTACCAGGATAGCTTTAAAAAGTTTGTTTCCAAAACACCAAAGCATTTTAAAAAATTGTTGTCAAGTAAGCTACTCCAGTAGAAGGTGTTCAGAAAGACCTTATTTGTATATTTTCCAGATGATTACTAGTACTTCCACTAAATGTTTTATTGATGGGACATTCTCTTATTGTTACATTAGACCTGAACCAATCTCTTAATAAGTTCATAGAAGAGGAAACTATAAAAGATTATGATACAGAAGCTGAAATGGCTCTGGAAGCGGTGAAGTCAGGAAAAGTGGACATAAACCAGCTGGCTGATTCTTGGGCTAAAGCTTATAAAGAGGTAAGATTGAGGCTGAAAAGTTAATATTCAGGACCTGCTTTGTGGAGTGTGTGTGTGTGTATGTACAGACAGAATCACAGCTGTGAAGATGGCAAAATTACAGTGGAATTTGTTTTTAGTGAACGATTCTTACAATTTTTTTTCTTGATATCTAAAAGTGATAATTAAATCTTCATCCTACAGGTTCTCAGTCAAGTTGTTCCTAAATTTGGTACTGTCAAAAGATACAAAATTGAGAGGTAAATAACTAGTGGTATTCAAACAAAAATAGACTAGTTAAAAGCAAAAGCTAGTACGGTGGTACCCTTATTCTGAATCTCAGTAATGAGGACTCGAAAGTGAAAGTGTACAGCTGAAAGAGACTTTTCAGGTCATTTCCTCATTTCTTTTGACTATTTTATATTGTTTAGCAATGATGAGGCTTTAGCTGAAGTTATGTATCCTGTTCTCTGGAGGAGTCCTAACAAAGAGAAAAATTGATAGATACTGCAGCATTTGAGAAAAAAATTAGGGGAATTGAGTTTGCCTGTCATGGAATACAGAAGAATGTGAAAAATCCCGCAACATATGTCTGTTACAAAGAGAACTGGAAGCAAATCATCTGCCCTAATAATGTCAACAAAATTAAGTTAGCTTAACCTTTAAGAAGGAAAAGTGTGTATTGGGTGAGCTTGGGAACGTGATAAAGCACTGGAAGAGTTTGCAGGCTTCTGTAATAGTGGTTTGTTTGAGTGGGTTAACCTGATTCCAAGGGTTAGGAGTAGGTCATTTCTTGATGTTTCAGTGATGCAATCTCAATTTGTCAGCTGAATCTCACAAGAATGGTTGCATATGTAAGGTGTGTTTCAATATAAAGGAGCTTGCGAAACTGGCATCTCTGAGTCATTCTGTGTTCAGTAAAAATAGCTTTCTTAAATCAGCATTGTTGATTCAATTCTAATGAAGTTGGAGGTTAATTATCCTTTCTAGCTAAACATTGTTTGCACAGCTGGTGGTTTGGGCCCTATGTAAACTCAGTCGCAAATGTTGTAGATAATTTTGTTCTTTTCACATTTTTAATGTCTGAAAATTGGTGATTTGTCACTGTAGTCAAAACCTTAATATTTCTTGATGTCGTGAGGCATCCTTCTATATCCTAAACTATATTATATGCTTTAAAATCTTTTACAATGTGTAGACGACGTTAGAATATGCAAAACCTGAAGAACCCAGCTGGGATGAAGATTTTGCAGATGTTTATCATGATCTGATACATTCTTCAGCTTCTGAAATGCTGCTAAACCTGGAACACAACTACTTTGTTAGCATCTCAGAATTAATAAGTGAAAGAGATGTGGAATTGAAAAAACTACGGGAAAGGTATTTTTTTTTTTTAAATGTCTTATTAAATGCCACAAGATGTGTATGATTCATAGAACAACATATATCAACTTGTATTTGACTACATAAGCCCTATTTTCATTTCATGTTTCCCTCTTTATAGTTATTTAGTATCACAGCATATCAGAGGCTGGAAAGGACCTCGAAAGATCATCCAGTGTAACTCCCCTGCCATAATAGGATCACCTGTACCGGATAACACGGGAATGCATCCAGTCAGCTTTTCTGTATCTCCAGAGAGGGAGACTCCACAACCCACCTGGGCAGCCTGTTCCTGTGTTCTATCACTCTCACAGTGAAAAAAATCCGCCTCATGTTTCCATGAAACTTCCTATGCCTCAGCTTTCACTCATTGTCCCTTGTACTGTCATCAGGCATCACCGTGTAGAACCTCGCTATATCCTAGTACTTAGCTTGTGTCATTAGGGTCAGCTGTCTTATACTACTGAAGCTAAGGCTGTCAAAGTAATACAATGTTTTATTTTCATTATTCTATCCAGTTGAAGTGTTCTAGCAACATAAAGTGCTTAGGATATCTAGAAAATAAATTATATGAAAATATGAGCAAAACACTTCAACCAAAATTAAATCAGAAACTGTTGAATTTGAAATTTAGGAAAGTCTATGTAGGATCCTCAGTTTCCTAGTAATCTTGAATAGCTGCAGGTGGCTGCTTTACCCACAAGGGGGAACACACACGATGCTGTTTTTCCTTTTCTTTCTTGCACCAATCCCCTCTTTTTATTTTTCCTCTGAAGAGTGCCTTAAGCAAAATGAAGACACACAGATATAGATGAAGTATAGATGCTAGATATGACAGATGCTTGTGAGGTGGCAAAATATTCTAAGCAGGTCTGCTTTAGCACTTTAAGTGGGAATACTTCCAAGCTGCAATATGGGAGAAAGACCTGGGGATACTGGTTGACAGTCAACTGAATACGAGTCAGCGGTGTGCCCAGGTAGCCAAGAAAGCCAACAGCATCTTGGCTTACAGTAGAAACCCTGTGGCCAGCAGAAACAGACAGGTGATCATCCCCCTGTACTTAGCACTGATGAGGCCACATCTCAAATATTGTGTTCAGTTCTGGGCCTCTCACTATTTGAGGGACATTAAGATTAAGGTGCTGGGGCATGTCCAGAGAAGGGCAACAAGGCTGGTGAAGGGCCTGAAGCAGCTGAGCTGTAAGGATCTTCTGAGGGAGCTGGGTATGTTCAGTCTGGAGAAGTGGAGGCTGAGGGGAGACCTCGTTGCTTTCTACAGCTGTCTAGAGGGAGGTTGCAGCGAGGAGGTGGCAGGTTTTCTCCTTGACAGCAAGTGATAGCACCAGAGGAAATGGTTACAAGCTGCACAAGGGGAGATTGAGGCTGGATATTAGGAGGTATTTCTTCACCGAAAGAGTTCTCAAACATTGGAATGGCAGTGCTGGAGTCACCATCCCTGGAGATGTTTAAGGAGCATGTGGAGCTGGTGCTTAGGGACATGGTTTAGTGTTGACCCTTCAGTGCTGGGTCAGGGGTTGGATTGGATGATCTTGAAGGTCTCTTCCAAACAGATACATTCTGTGATTCTGTTTTAGTCCTAGACTGAATGGTACTTATTTCTAATGAGGGCATAAATGTTGCAAATAATGTGTTAACAAAACTTTTTGATCCTTGCCTCTTCTCAATTATACATCTAGAAGAAAGAACACTTAATTCTAAGAAGAATGTTGAAGAGCTCTGGTGTGATCAAGCTGTGTATTGACTGATGGTCAATATTAATTGGTCATATTTGTTTGTCATAACCAAGTCCTGTATGTTCGTGGCAGCTGCTGAGACTATTCCAGTTGAACGTTGTTCTGTTTACACAGAAGCTGACTTGGAATCCCTGACCCTCTAATCACGTTTGTTTTGTGGGTATTCATTGCTAAATCTCTGATGGGGTAAATGGACACCTTGCTGAAGAAAGGGCTGAATGTGAAAAGCTTACTGAAGCTGGGGATTAAGAAAACTAAGGAGACAGGGCAATCCCTTTAACTCCTAGTCCCCTTGTTGAATATATCTCAAATGGGAGCTTGTCTGACTACTAAAAATAGACTGAACACACCTATTTCATGATGTTTACCTGCCTGCATAATCTGTGGTTGTTCTAAACCTACATTTTTGCTTCTCTTTCAGACAAGGAGCTGAAATGGATAAGGTGATGCAGGAACTAGGGAAATCGCTAACAGACCAAGATGTAAATTCATTAGCAGCTCAACATTTTGAATCTCAGCAGGTAAACTAGGCTTGGTGAAGTAGAATATGTCATTCAAATAATTGTCTTACAAAAGAAGACTCCAAACATGCAAATTGTCACTGTTGTTCTGTTAGGATTTAGAGAACAAATGGACCAATGAATTGAAACAGTCTACTGCTATCCAGAAGCAGGAATACCAGGAATGGGTGATAAAGCTTCATCAGGACCTAAAGAATCCCAACAACAGCTCAATCAGGTATTTACTCTCTCTGAGAGTACTTTTCTATCTGTAATAGTTCAAAAGACTTTCTTCTATACAATCATTATTTCACATCAACTATTTAACTAGAATAATCAAAGGCAACACTCCTGTCAAATTAAATATTGTTAGGAGTTTCTTCATTGTGTAGTGTTAAAAAGTCTCTGTACCAAAAAGTGTTGTCATGCACTAAGCTACAATTTGAGCTGGATGGGATCTTCAAGTACACCTTTATTTACAATTTCTAGTATTTTGGAACACTTTCTCTTACTACTTAAGGACATTCTGCAGAGTAATTCTAGCTTACTAAGTGGTAACAGTATCACTTTTTTATTTTTTTCCTTTTTAATTATTCATCACTGGACAGCTGAAAATGGATTTTTTTGTGTGTGAACACTTGTGGTGAGAACTGAGTGAAAAGCTTTCTGATAGAAGAAATGACAGGGAAAGCAATGTATGACAGAGAAATCAGAATGCATAACATGGGGCGATCCTTTGCTATTAGTAACCATCACCTTTTCTGCTGATGGGAGGGAAAGATTAAAGCCTGATGGTTTTTTATACTTCATGTTAGTAGAAGAACCTGTCTGAGTAGATTTAGGTGGATGCAGTAAGGAATTTAAGGAAACCACACCATCTTTAAGCAAGGTGGATGTCAGCGATGAGAGGCAGGCATTAAATACTTCATCACTTTCTCTGAAGTGTTTCCTTTTGGGATAAGGAAGCTGAATATATGGAACATGATGGAAAAGAGGGGAAATGTATTGGAAGAGGATACTCTATGTTTAATTTCTCACTACTTTCCTCAGGATGTTTTTGCCTGGATTTATATTTTGGAAGTCTTTAGTGGTGCTCAGGATGGTCCCAGAATGTCCTAAGACTATGTAGCTCAGAAACAAACTGGCTTCTTTCTAACCTAGTGACCAGGAAAACAAGCAGTAGTGACGGTCGGCTTAAGCTCTGAGACCAATCCCGAAGTCTTTCCACAGAATATTCATGTTGGCTTTGATTATGAGACCACAAATCTGTAAAGATAGTGACATTACAAGGGCTGTTCATGCTTACCACTGTGAAACTCTTTGCATGTTTTGGTTTCCTCCTGCTGTGAAATAAGGCCATAATTTGGATACTGGGTGCTTGATTTGTTTTGGTTTTTTTTTTTAACCTTTCATTTTGTGTGGAGAAATGTTTTAGCTAGTAACTTCATAAATAAGGTTTAGGCTGTTATAAACAGACTGAGAAATTTTCTTTTTTCCCCTTTTATTCCAGTGTTCTTATTATAACTGGGTATTGTGATTTATTTTTTTATTTCTCAGTCTCATACTGCTGTACAAATGAGCTAAACAATGTCAATCTGACAGTGGAGTCTACTTTTCCAGCTAGTATGCACCTGGAATACTGCACAGTGGAAAAACAAAACCTCAGATGAGTGGAGTTCCTTCAAATAGTTTTTGTATCTTGGTCTCCACAGACTAGCTAAGAAAACTTCGGATAGCTTGCACAAAATATTGTTGCTCTTGAACAAAAATTAGACTCAGATTTGCAGTGTGTTTCTTATTATTTTAGTGAAGAAATTAAAGTTCAGCCCAGCCAACTGAGGGAATCTGTAGAAGGAAATGGAAGAATTTATGAAGATCAAAGGCTGTTAGAAGAATCTTTTACTATTCATTTGGGTAAGTAAAATAAACTGACACCAAAACCAAACATGACGACTGATGCTAATAAATAATGTATGTAAGCCATGGATTACTTACAGTATTTGTCAGCATATGTAATACATTGTTTGGTATTTCTTTTCCACATATTTAAAAGAAGTACTGTATGCTACTAATTGTAGCAAACAATAGCTAGCTGCCTGGAATATACTTAATGGAAAACACTCTAGAAGCAAGTTTTTATCCACTCTGACAGGGTGAACAGTGTAGAAAAGCGCACTAACACCGAAACACAGTGTGGTTAAAAATTATGGTTTGACTCTCCCTATGTTTGGTATAAAAATATGAGTAATAAATTCAATTCCCATTATTAACTAACAGGAAAAATAGATTTTTTTTTACTTACTGTTTCTGCAATGGAGACTTTTCACACTGCCTATCTTGAGTGGATTAGTATTTCATCCATAGCCTTATAATGGGGAAGGAGACTCATTCTGCTTATAAATCAGCATTGCTTTGTAACAGTGTGTGACAAAACTGCATTTTGACTGTTTCTTTGTAAATTGCTGATGTGTGTGTAAAATCGAATATATAGTTAAGAACTTCCTTTGAGTGATATTGATATCTCCCTTAATTCATATTCATGAACCTTAGAGGGACACTTTCATCTATTTCATTTTAGTAACAATCCTGAGATTGTGTGTGTGTTAAAATAACTTATATTATTTTACAAGTGTAATGAGTGTAGTCTTGCATCTGGGGACCAGCAGAGGTTGGGAATTGGCCTGTTGGAGAGCTGTGTAGGGGAAAGACAGAAGGATGGCCATGAACCAGCAGTGTGCTCTTGTGGCCAAGAAGGCAGATGGCATCCTGGGGTGTATTAGGAGGGGTGTCGTAGTAGGTTCAGAAAGAATCTCATTCTGCTCTGCTCTGGTGAGACTACATCTGGAATGTTGTGTCCACTTCTGGGCCACTCATTTCAAGAAAGAGACCTCAGGGAATTGCTTGAGAGTTCAGTGCAATCACAAAGATGTTGAAGGCAGTGGAACATATCCCTGCCAAGGACAGGCTGAGGGAGCTGGGGCTCTTTAGCTTGGGGCAAAGGAGCCTGAGTGGTGACTTCATTCATGTTGTTAAAGATGTAAAAGGCAAGTGTCAGGAGGACGGAGCCAGGCTCTGCTCAGGGGTGTCCAGTGATAGGGCAAGGGGCAACAGGTGCAAACTGGAGCAAAGGAGGTTCCACGAGTACGTAAGGAAAAACTTTATTGCTGTGAGAGTGCCAGAGCCCTGGCACAGGCTACCCAGAGAGGTTGTGGAGTCTGCTTCTCTGCAGACATTCCAAACTTGCCTGGATGCATTCCTGTGTGACCTGCTGTAGGTGATTCTGCTCTGGCAAGGAGAGTTGGTCTGGATGATCTTTCAAGGTCACTTCCAACTCCTAAGATTCTGTGATTCTGTGTGATAATTCCATGCAGGAGCTCAGTTGAAGACCATGCATAACCTGAGGTTACTGAGAGCTGACATGCTGGATTTCTGCAAACACAAACGCAATCATCGCAGTGGAGTAAAGCTTCACAGGCTTCAAACCGCAATGTCTCTCTACTCAACTTCTCTCTGTGGCCTGGTTTTGTTGGTAGATAACCGAATCAGTTCATACAGTGGCATAAAAAGAGGTGAGTCCTAATGGGGGACAACAAATGTCACTTCAAAACTTACTGTTTTCTCTCTCAAAAAAATGCTCCCTGTAAATTTAAAACTTACTGGAGATCCTCATGTTTTGGATGTCTGGCAACAAATGCGAAAAAGGGATACAGATAAGGATGTGGAACACAGTTGTTCTGTGATTCGCTGTTCTCCTCTTTCCTAGATTTTTGTCTTTCATAAAAGAACATTTCAGACTGCACATTGCAATGTTGATTTCCCTGCCTTATGCTTACTGACTAGAGTGGCTTATAACTCTGTAATGCCAGATCATAGAATCATAGAATGGTAAGGTTGGAAGGGACCTCAAGGATCATCTAGTTCCAACTCCTTGCCATAGGCAGGGACACCTCCCACTAGTACAGGTTACTCAAGGCCTTGTCCAACCTGACCTTGAACACCTCCAGGGAGGGAGCATCCACAACCTCCCTGGGCAACCTGTTCCAGTGTCTCACCACCCTCACTGCAAAGAACTTCCTCCTAACATCCAGTCTAAATCTCCCCTCTACCAGTTTAAAGCCATTGCCCCTTGTCCTGTCATTGCAAGACCTTGTAAATAGTCCCCCCCCAGCCTTCCTGTAGGCCCCCTTCAGATACTGGAAGGCTACTATAAAGTCTTCTCAAATACTTCTCTTCTCCAGACTGCAGAGCCCAAACTCTCTCAGCCTGTCCTCATAGGAGAGCTGCTCCAGCCTACTGATCATCTTTGTGGTCCTCTTCTGGACCCACTCCAACAGTCCCATGTCTTTCCTGTGCTGGGGGCTCCAGAACTGCACACAGTACTCCAGGTGGGGTCTGACGAGAGCAGAGTAAAGGGGCAGAATCACCTCCCTTGCCCTGCTGGCCACGCTTCTCTTGATGCAGCCTAGGACTCGGTTGGCTGTCTGGGCTGCATGTGCACACTGCAGGCTCATGTTGAGCTTTTCATCAACCCAGACTCCAAGGTCCTTTTCCTCAGGGCTGCTCTCCAGCCATTCCCCACCCAGCCTGGAGTTGTGCTTGGGATTGTGCCTACCCAGGTGCAGGACCTTACACTTGGCCTTGTTGAATTTCATGAGGTTGGCCTGGGCCCACCTCTCCAGCCTGTCCAGGTCCCTCTGGATGCCATCTCTACCCTCTAGCAAGTCGACTGTGCCACACAGCTTGGTGTCATCTGCAAAACTTGCTGAGGGTGCACCGATTCCTCTGTCCATGTCACTGACAAAGATGTTAAACAGCACAGGTCCCAGCACTGACCCCTGAGGGACACCACTTATCACTGGTCTCCAGGTGGATATTGTGCCCTTGATCACCACTCTCTGGGTGCGACCATCCAGCCAGGTCCTTATCCAGCAGTGCTCCACCCATCCAGTCCGTGTTTTTCCAGTTTGGTGAGCAGGATGTCATGTGGGACAGAGTCAAATGCCTTACTCAGGTCCAGGTAGATGACATCAGTTGTCCTTCCCTTGTCCACTGTCGCTGTGACTTCATCATAAAAAGCCACTAGGCAAGATCTGCCCTTGGTGAAGCCATTGCTGGTTCCCACCAATCACCTCTGGTTTGTTTTCCATTTGCCTTAGCAGAGCTTTCAGCAGGATCTGCTCCATGAGCTTGCCAGGCAACTGATCAGTCAACTGAAACCTGTTTGCAGAGGTGAAAATGAAAGATACTAAGATTTTCAACTCTATGTATAAAAATACATGCTTTAGACATCTGCATCACTGTTAAGAATGACCATTGCAAATGAACAATGGGAACATTACTTACTCCTGAAAAGCTTGATTAATAGGCATTTTAAGTGCATATCTTTTGGGTAGCTGGACAGTATGCTGAAGGTATTTTGTGCCAAGGTCAAGCAGTGAAGCATGTGGCTGTTCCTGCTCCAATTTTAGTTACTAAGGCTTTCTTTGAGTCACATTACTGACTTTCTGACCTTCCTCTTGAAGTTTAATACCAGAATATTTACACTTAAAATGTTATTTTGACTGGAGCCACAGTTACTCATCGTTATTCTAGTTTGCCAAAAAAAAAAAATGGACTTTGGTGGTTGATGCCATCTGAAAAGTGTGGAATCAGGCTTGTAGAAAAAAAGGAAGAGGAAATGTACCAGTAAAAATTGCAGTTGCATTTTTACTGTTATAGTTTCCTAGTTGATTAATTCTGCCATTACTACGTCATAGTTGTACTCATTTTTAGGTGATTTGGGTTTTTAACTAAATATTTAAAAAACAATGAATGGAGAATAAATTCTTTATGCTAAATCATAGGTGATAAGAGAAGGGAGACATTTAAGCAACACGAAACTGCATCTTCTAGCCACCAGTTAGGTCTTGCAACCACAGTAGAGGGGAAAGTAAGGGACTGTATCACAATTGGTAAAATACAGTCCACAATAAATTTCAATTTCTTTTGAGTTCCAAAAGAACTTTGGTGAACTTAACTGTGGGCACATTCCACAGCTGTCTGCACCACCATTCTTTTCAAAAACATTGCAGAAGATAGTTGAGTATATTTCTTTAAACCATCAGTAAACATCTGGTTCTACTAAGGCCCCAAACCACTACAGGCAGCCACTGAGGGGCCATAAGAGGGAACTTCTTTACTGTAAGGGTCACAGTGCACTGGAACAGGCTCCCCAGAGAGGTTGTGAAGTCTCCTTCTCTGGAGACTTTCAAGGCCCATCTGGATGCATTCTTCCGTGACCTGAGCTAGATTATGGCCCTGCTCTGGCAGAGTGGTTGGATCTCTTTGGGTCCCTTCCAGCCCCTAACATACTGTGATCCTGAGGTTTAGGTGCATTTCGTATATCCTCTGTGTGGTAGGAGTGGTGCCTTCTGGCAGAAGAGCAGTAATAAACACCTTTGAGAGGAGACTTTGCTCTTAAACTGTTAAAACCATTTGTTATGAGGATGACTATTTCATCAAATACTCCTTTTAAGAAATAAAAAAAAGAAAAAACAAAGAAAGAAAGAAAAAAAAAGGGCTAGGGAGTTCAACAGATAATGAAATTTCTAGACATAACCATTGATGATGTTTTATATACAGAGAAGTTTCTGACTTGCTCAGTCAAAATTTCTGGGTTACAAAAATGGAAAAACAATGTTCTGTCCCTGTTTTGAAGCTGGAGAAAAATGCAAACCTAACAGCCTTTATTTTGTGATGGGCAAGAAGCTGCTTCATATCTCTCTGAGATTTTCAAAGGTAGTTTATAGTATATGAGCTTCATGTCAGCACGCTGTTGATCAAAGCAATTTATGTGGCAGTGAACAACAGCAATCACTCAGCCAGCACTAAATGGAGGTACAAGGTCTTGCAACATAATGTGGTTGTCTTTGTTTGCGTAGCTCTAGCCTGAAGAAGCATCTCTTAGAAAACAACCTTGAACAGAAAGTTGAACTCAGCATGCTAACTTCACCCAGACTGATTTTCCTATGCTAGATTAATAGTTTCTTTATGCATTGCCTATCTCAAGTCCTTCATACTAGGATTTTATAGGGCTGCTGTATCTCAGATTTTGGGTAGTTGTAGCACACTCAGACAAACTAAAGTAAAATTAATTTTAATGTAAATGGCAAGTGTTTTTCACTTGTCTGTTTCAAAGCGGGTCCAGAGGAGCGCCACAAAGATGATCAGAGGGCTGGAGCAGCTCTCCTATGAGGACAGGCTGAGAGAGTTGGGGCTCTTCAGCCTGGAGAAGAGGAGGCTTTGAGGGGACCTGATAGTAGCCTTCCAGTGTCTGAAGGGGACCTACAGGAAGGCTGGGTAAGGATTATTTACAAGGTCCTGCAATGACAGGACAAGGGGCAATGGGCTTAAACTGGCAGAGGGGAGATTTAGACTGGATGTTAGGAGGAAGTTCTTTGCAGTGAGGGTGGTGAGACACTGGAACAGGTTGCCCAGGGAGGTCATGGATGCTCCCTCCCTGGAGGTGTTCAAGGCCAGATTGGATGAGGCCTTGAGTGAGCTGTACTAGTGGGAGGTGTCCCTGCCTATGGCAGGGGGTTGGAACTAGATGATCCTTGAGGTCCCTTCCAACCTTACCATTCTATGATTCTATGTAAAAATAAAATGTGATCTTATTATATCTTGATAAACACCAAAGGAAGCAGGTTTTGGAATATGAACTTCTTTCTCCCTTGCTTTCGGACACCAGAATTTATAATAAAGCCTTTTGAAAAATTGATTTTATGAAGGAGAAGTCATGTAAAAAGATTTAACTTTTTCTCTCTACTGTGCTTCTTCCTGATGCAGCCTGTTTACGGGCATTCTCTCCAACTAGAACTTTAAGGAAGAATAGAATAGGTGCTTCAAAATGGGAAGGAAGTAACAGTTGCAAAGTCTAGCTTCTTGCTAATAACTTGTTTTACTTCCCATTGACTTGCCTGGGGAGGTGGCTGGACATTAGGAATGAGAGTTTAAAATCAGTCACACAGGCAGATCCTAATTATCTGTAGTATTTCCAAGTCTGTAATATTTGCTTGTTCCAAAGAGAAACTTGCAACTCTTTTCAACTGATAATACTAATTCAGCTTTCAGATCTATGTTTTGAGAAATAAAAGGGAAGACAACTGTTGTTGGTTACAAACCCAAGCAGTGCTACAGGCTTGAGGCAGTGTAGCTGGGGAAAGCAGCCCAGTGGAAAAGAGTCTGGGGGTCCTGGTGGTCAGCTGACTGAATGTGAGCCAGCAGTGTGCCCAGGTGGCCAAGAAGGCCAACAGCATCCTGGCCCATACCTCAACCAGTGTGTCAAGCAAGAGTAGGAAAGTGATAATGCCCCTGTACTTAGCCCCAGTGAGCCCACAGCTTGAGTACTGCGTTCAGTTCTGGGTGTCACAGCATAGGAAAGATGTTGAGGTGCTGGAGCATGTCCAGAGAAGAGCAACGAGGCTGCCAAGGGGTCTGGAGAGTGTCATACAAGGAGCAGCTGAGGGAACTGGGGTTGCTTAGTCTGGTGAAGAGAAGGCTAAGTGGACATCCTACAGCTACCTGAAAGGAGGTTGGAGTGAGGCTGAATGTTGGTCCCTTCTCCCAGGTAACCAATGATAGGACAAGAGAAAATGGTTTTAAACTGTACCAGGGGAGGTTTAGATTGGACATTTGGAAAAACTTTAGTGGGAGGGTGGTGAGGGGTTGGAACAGGCTGCCCAGGAGGGTGGAGTGGCCGTCCTGGAACGTGTTAGAGAAGCATGTGGATCTGATGCTTCAGGATATAGTTTAGTGGTCATACTAGTTGGGTTATGGTTGGACTCAATGATCTTGGAGGTCTTTTACCTCATCAATGTTTATAAATATGTAAAGGGGGAGTGCCAGGAGGATGGAGCCAGGCTCTTCTCGGTGATGCCTCATGACAGGATAAGGGGCAGGGGGTGGAAGCTGAGGCATAGAAAGTTTAATTTAAACACGAGGAAGAATTTTTTCACTGTGAGAGTGCCAGAACACTGAAACAGGGTGCCTAGGGGACTTGTAGAGTCTTCCTCTCTGGAGATATTCAAAACCCATGTGGACGTGTTCCTGTGTGATCTGATATAGGTGATTCTATTATGGCAGAGGGGTTGGACTGGATGATCTTTCGAGGTCACTTCCAGCCCCTGACATTCTATGATTCTATGATTCCAGTCTTAGTGATTTTATAATTCTATGCAATTTCAGCTTTTGAGATGCACTGCTTATGAATTGCATTAATAATGCATATTTTTCTAAACCAACTGGAGTGCTGTTGTTACTGCTAGAAGTATCTATTATGTATGTTCTAATCAAGTATCACAGATTGAAGGACTCTTAGTGATTAAACATAATTTTTAAAGCACAATTGCATTTAATGCACACATTGCTGTTATTTGGATTTTTTTTCATCTGAATGCTTTTATTTGAACAGCAACAACACCCAAGGGATGTTTTCTTTTTCCCCAAAGCAATTAATTTCTTTCCAGAAAAGATTTGTCTCTGCCACAAACTTTTCTTTTGAATTTCAAGAGGATTACAGCTTGGCTTTGTGCACTTTTGGGGGAGTTGCCTTTGTAACTGGCCTTTGTAACAGTAGAGCAGAATTATGTAATATTACTTAAGCACACCCTTATGATGTGGATTTTAATTTTACTTTTTTTCCCTAGATTTTGCAACTGTTTGCCAAGAATGCACGGATTTCCATTTTCCTGGAATTCAAGAACAGCTTGAAATTGTCCAGAAGGTTGTACTTAAGGCCAGAGCACAGCGTAGCAGTAAGTCAAAAAGACACCATGGTCAGTGACAACCAAAATTACTTTCCTTGAAATAGAATAGTGGTCAGTTGAATGTTTATGGTCGAAGTCAAGTTGATTTCAGTGCTCTTCAGTTACCTGATCTGTAAAATGTATTGAGAAACTCTGAGGAGCCTGCATGAAATGGTCTCTTCACAGAGTCTGTGATCTTTTCACATACAGCATGTCTTTGCTACCATAACAGATATACCTGACCAGAAAAAAGAAACAAATAAACAAACCCCAAAAACCTCAAACAGACAAACAAGGGGGTGAAAAAAATCAATTAAAAACCAAAGTATAAACATTTAGGTCCATGGAAGGTAGGTCGTGGTTCTTTCCTGTGCAGTGTGAACTGCTTGTAGCAACACAGACTCCATCTGACTTTACTTTTTAAATGTCTATTTAAATACAAAGGTTTAAAAATTGTGGCAGAGGAGCTACAGCTTTTTCTGAGTTTAGTGAACTCTAAAAGCTGACTGTGGATAGTTTTTAATGCTGACCAAATTCTTGTCAAAGGTTTACTTGGTAGTTATATTTCCAACTGTCTGTGACATTTTCTGACTGCATGGTGTTAAGTCAGTACCTGTATATCATGGAACATTTTGTTTTTCTTGCAGAGAACTACTTAGGTGGTTTAAATGTGTCAGTAATGTAAATAGATATATGAGAGTTCATAAAGAAACAACTTTTCTTAGGAAACTACATATTGCTGCATTGTTTATCCTGATTTATGTAGATGTCTTCAAAATTTTACTTCTAATAGTAAGAACTTTTAAATAATTATTTTTAAAAGCAATGTAGTTGTGGGGGCAATCTGGAAAGTTTAGCATTGTGTTTGAGAGTATTGTGGGTTGATGATAGGATGATTCACTAAAGAAGCTCATCATTTGAGGTAGCATTCAGTTTAGTCATTATTGAAGACAGCAGAAATGCTTCCTGTCCATCCCTCTATTTTTTGGCAAGCTTTATGGTTATTTATGATAAAAATTCAAGCTGAATATCATCTCTGTACATGAAACTTCGATGCTAGAGCATAATAGATTATATGTTCACTATTTGTGCTATGTGTTTATGTACAGGAAACAAAAACAGTGGAAATGAAGATAAATTAAAAAATGCTGAAAGAAACCAGTCAAATATTTTACCGGGTGAGCCCTGTTGCATTTCCCCCCCCCTTCTTAAAGAAAATTGTGTTTTATAGATGCACATTTTTAGCTCTAAAGTCAAAACATAAATTATAAACTAAACCCAAGTTGACCTCAATCAGAGGAGAAGGATGTTCTTGTGGCTAAGGCAGAGAACTGGGTGTCAGGACATCTGGTTTCTATTCCCAGCTTTGCCATTGCATCATGTGCTTTGGGGCAAATCAGTTAACTTCTCTATGGCTAAAATTTCTTCTCGGAATTTTAGAATGGGGAAAAAAACTCTCTGAGCATCTTAGGAAAAGGTGAAACTTAAATACTAGATACTAATTTCATGTTTCAAAATAATTGTATGTGTCACTGCTGTGCTACAACAAAGCATGTCAGATATACTGTTTAAGTTTGACAATGTGCAAATCCATTTCTCTGAAAGAGGAAATACCTTCTGTATGTTTTGTTATTTTTTGGTAAGGAGAACTGTAAAATTTGAAGGCAAATACACAGGTGGAAGGGGGAGGAATTAAGTCCATGCAACCCATGGCTTAGTAAGAGTGTTTCTTAAAGTTGCTTTCATGACTGCCATAGATCTTCTTAGTATAAACGGGTTATAAATCAACTGAGTCCTTAACAGGTCAATCTGGGTGAATCTTGCTGCAGTGGCTGTTACATTACCACTCTTAGATGGTCATTGCTGGGCATTACTACCTCCTCACAACCATCAAAAATGGATACATATCCATTCTTTAGCTCTCCTCGTGCCAAGGTAGTATCTTAACTTAAAGGATCAGTGAGAATAGGCTTGAAGAGAGGTGTTTTAGCTGTTCACTGAAAGAGCAGGAGTGTTGCATAGCTGGTTTTCCATTGGCTGTAGTACAGACTGCAGGGGAAATTTAAGATGGAGAGGACCTGCATTTCCTGCCCCTTAATCTTTTTCCAGATTGGATAAATGAACTCCAAGACTTCAAATATGCCCAACAAGATGCCTTGGTAACTTCTTGCAAACAGCTCTGCAACCAATCTTCCCATTACTGTATTTTTTTTTCAAATTCTAATGATCATTGATACCTTTGTCTTTTAGTGTTTATCTCAGTTAGGTAACCCATTATCTTTTTCCACAACCTTTCTGCGTTCTGTATTTTAACCCATCCATTTTTGGTGTTTCCGTGTCCTGCATCTGTCTGCAGTTCAGTGCTTGTATTGTGTATTTTGGGTATTACACTTCCTCTCTGTTTGCTTTTCTGTTTTTCTGCTATATATATATCATATCCGCTTGTACTGGCACTGTTGTGTCTTATACCAGGTGTCTATGATGGCAATGAAACCCATCAAAGCAGGGCAGTGGGTGTAGGAGGAATGTAAAACAATGATATTCCAAGAGGTTTTAGATCAGTTGGTTTCTAACCATTTTTGATCTCTTTGCGTAACTGTTCTGATCTGTTGCGTGGAGTGGGTCCAGAGGAAGGCCATGAAAATGATCAGGGGGTTGGAGCACCTCTGCTATAATGACAGGCTGAGGGAGATGGGGTTGTTCAGCTTGGAGAAGAGAAGGCTTAGCGGAGACTTAATAGCAGCCTTCCAGTACCTGAAGGGGACTACGAGAAGGAAGGAGAGAGACTGTTTTCAAGGGCCTGTAGTGACAGGATGAGGGGCAACGGCTTCAAACTAGAGAAGAGCAGATTTAGATTGGATGTTAGGAATACATTCTTAACCATGATGGTGGTGGGACACCGGAACAGGTTGTCCGGAGAGGTGGTTGAGGCCCCAACCCTGGAGATATTCAAGGTGAGGCTGGACAGGGCTCTGGGTAGTTAAGGATGCCCCTGCTCACTGCAGAGAGGGCTGGACTAGCTGACCTTCAAAGGTTCCTTCCAGTCTACACCTTTCTATGATTCTATGTTTGTATTTGCCTGTTGTTTGAACTGACTCCATCCTTACATTGCTTAACAATTGGATCTCTGTATGGATCACTACCCTGATATCCTGCCTTCTTGATTTATATTCTTCTGTAGGAGAATTCTACATCACACGCCATTCAAACCTTTCTGAAATTCATGTTGCTTTCCACCTCTGTGTGGATGATAATGTAAGATCTGGGAATATAACTGCTCGAGATCCTGCCATCATGGGACTCAGAAACATTCTCAAAGTTTGCTGCACACATGACATCACTACCATCAGTATTCCTCTTCTACTGGTGCACGATATGTCAGAAGTAAGTAAATGTAAAGGTCTACTTTGGTCTTGAAGAAGTGATTTTTGCAAAGGGTATATTTTGTGCTTGTTTAAACCAAATGGAATGGTTTATCCCAGGCACATGCTCTAGCCATACCATTTTGCTGCCACTCATTCATATCGTGGTCCAAAGTGAGGAACGGGACTGGTTAAAACATTTCAACCAGCTAAAACACTTAGATTTCTTTTAATCTTTATTTTTTGATTCCCACTCCTCATTTTGGTTACTTCACTCCCTTCATCCAGCTGAATGCAGTTATATGTGTCAAGGAAAATGGACCTGATGGAGTAGGTTTAGAAGAGCATCACAAAGATAATCAGGGGGCTGGAACACCTCTGCTGTGAGGACAGTCTGAGGCAGCTGTGATTGTTCAGCCTGGAGAAGAGAAGGTTCTGTGGAGACCTAATACCAGTCTTCCAGTATCTGAAGGTGGCCTACAAGAAGGAAGGAGAGAGACTGTTTACAAAGGTCTGTAGTAATAGAACAAAGGGCCATGGTTTGGAATTAGAGAAGAGTAAATTTAGACTGGATGTTAGGAACAAGTTCTCCACCATGAGGATGGTGGAACACTGGAATCGGTTGCCCAGGGAGGTAGTTGAGGCCCCATCCCTGGAGATATTCAAGGTGAGACTCAACAGGGCTCTGGGCAACCTGATCTAGTAGAAGATGTCCCTGCTGACTGCAGGGGGGGTTGCACTAGCTGACCTTTGGAGGTCCCTTCCAACCCAATCTATTCTATGGTGCTACATGCTTGGAAGTCTTCTGGCAACAGCGGTGTCTTAGAAACTGTACCTTCAGGGTCACTAATGCAACAGTGGCACCAGATCCTCAGTTTTATATGTTAACATATATATTAGCATATATTAATACATATGTTAACATATATATTAACAGCTCAGCAAGTAGCAGCATAATGGTAAGGCTGTTTGTCAGTATAAGTGTGCTTGCTCACAGTGCTGAGCTTTTGTGGTCTGCAGTTCAGTGGGAGACTCATATAGAGTTTCTCTTTCAACTGTAACTGTTCACAGTGCATAGTGATGTAAGATCATTGATTCTGTGTTCTCACATGACATTAGCAGAGAAGAAAAGGGGGTGGAGAGGCAGGGAGAGAAGCAGTGGCCAGGCAGTACCAGGTGTGCCCCACCTACTTAGGAGGTAAGAAGGCTATAAACATAATTAGAAAAGTAAGTTAATTCTGTCATTGCTGATATTTTTTTCTGAAGATTATAGTCTCTTTTGGATTTCTAATTAGCAACTCTTCGATTTTTTCACTTGTAAATTTCAGTTCTGCCTTTGCTTCTTGGAAAGTGCTGATTTATCATAGCAAGATACAGGCTGACCAGTTAATTACCTGTAACTGACTCTTTTGGTTGGAAGACAGTGTAGAAGTGGCCACACCTTTTGCAAGACCAGGGCCTCTAATTGTCAAAATGCAAGCAGTGCAAAAGTTAGAAATGCCTACTGCTGAAACTTCTAAAGGATATACTTCCACACATAAGAGTAGACTTTCAAGGAACAGATAGTATTATATCTGAATTTTTTAATCTGTGATATGAAGACCTGATTTTGGGCACAAATGCAAGTAATCAGCTTGGAGGGCAGTAGCCTGGGTTTACTTCTGAATCTCAATTACTGTGTTTTCATAAATTTATTGAGCTTTTTTCTTAAACCTTGTTAGTTTTAGCTTTTGTTTGCATGCCTGTATTTCACAGTACAAGAATTACTGTATTACACAGTCCTGTGTTGCACAGGACAAGAGCAGGTTTTCAACACCCTTTCGGTGTGTGTTGTTGTCTGGACGTGTGAAACTGAAGAATTACCTGGTCTAGTGCTGGATGCTTTAAAAGGTTCTGGCAAAACAATTTACCTTTCATATTAAGTTTTCAGAATAAGCAGAAAGTGACCTCTTTGAGAACTGGATGTTTAGCCCAGGCTGCACTGTGTGAATTGCATTAGCAGCACTGCTTATTACAAGTGCTTTGCAGCTGGCTGACCTCATGTGAAGCACAAAAATGTGTAACTTGTTGTTGAGGGAAAAGTCAATAACAGGTTTCTGAAAGTTAACCTGAACTTGGTGCCTTCAGCAGCCCCAGTTTTTTTGAACCTACATTTACCACCTACATAAAAACATTTTTGTCAAGTGGTTAACCAGGAGCACAGCTGCAGAGATGTTCACATCCTTCACTGACAGGCATTCACCATGAGTTTGCTCTGTGCTTTTCCCCAAAGGTTTTCTTCTATTATGACTTGAAGAGAGGTGTATGAGGCCAAACATTGGATGAGGCCTTAAGCAACTTGGTCTAGTGGAAGGTGTCCCTGTAATGCCAGGGGGATTGGAACTAGATGATCCTTAAGGTTCCTTCCAACTCAAACCATTCTATGAATAATGAGTGTATCAGTCTCACTGGAGCCATCACTTTTAATTATTTATGAAAAAAACAAAAAATATGTTTCCTTTTTATTTTGTTGTGATGAAAATACAAACCAGGTTTCTCTGTTCTCATCAAGGGAAAGAAACTGAATTCGTTACTTGAGAAAGAAAAAAGCAGACAAGTTCACATTCAGAACAATTGTCTGATTGCTGTTCTGAGTCAAATATATAAAATGAGGAATGAAATAGCTATTACAGCATGGCATCCCTAAAAAAGCTGGAGCTATCTCTCTTGCCTGTATCTAGTGGAGTCACTCAGGGGTTGATACTGGGATCAGTACCATTCAGTATATTCATCAATGACCTGGATGAGGGCAGAGAGGGCACTCTCAGCAAGTTTGCTGAGGACACCAAACTGAGAGGGGTAGCTGACACACCTGAAGGCTGTGCTGCCATTCAGCCAGACCTGGACAGGCTGCAGAGTTGGGTGAGGAGAGATCAAATGAAATCCAGTGATGGCAAGTGCAGAGTCTTGCATCTGAGAAAGAGCAACCCCATGTACCAGTAGAGGTTTGGGACTGAGCTGTTAGAGAGCAGCAAAGAGAAGAGGTCCTGGTGGACAGAAGGATGGCTGTGAGCCAACAGTGTGTTCTTGTGGGCAAGAAAGACAATGGCATCCTGGGGTGGATTAGAAGGGGTGTGGCTAAAAGGTTGAAAGAGGTTTTCTTCCCCCTCTATTCTGCCCTAGTGAGGCCACATCTGGAATATTGTGTCCACTTCTAGACCCCTCAGTTCATGAAGGACCTCAGGGAACTGCTTGAGAGAGTCCAGCACAGAGCCACAAAGATGCTGAAAGCAGTGAAATGTCTCCCTGCCAAGGACAGGCTGAGGGAGCTGGAGCTCTTCAGCTTGGAGCAGAGGAGCCTGAGGGGTGACTTCATTCATGTTGATAAAGATGTGAAGGGTGAGTGTCAGGACTCTGCTGACACTCTCTGCTCTGCTCAGGGGTGTCGAGTGGTAGGGCAAGGGGCAACAGGTGCAAGCTGGAGCAGAGGAGGTTCCACGAGAACATAAGGAAAAACTTTTTTGCTGTGAGAGTGCCAGAGCCCTGGCACAGGCTGCCCAGAGACGTTGTGGAGTCTCCTTCTCTGCAGACATTCCAAACTTGCCTGGATGCATTCCTGTGTGACCTGCTGTAGATGATCCTGCTCTGGCAGGTGGAGTTGGACTGGATGATCTTTTGACGTTCTTTCCAACAAGATTCTATGATTCTTAGAGAGAGAGATAGAGAGACACTGAAATAGATACATCACTTCAGTATACAATACTGTGGAAAACTGAATCTTTCATGGCCTCTAGTGCTGCTTAAATACCTCTGGGGAGAATGGAGTTCTATGGTAAAATTATTATTTGTCTGTTAGTCTCATTGGTTAGATCCATTGGGAACTGAGTCTTTTAATTTCTTCATTTTTAGGAAATGACCATTCCATGGTGCTTGAAGAGGGCAGAGCTTGTGTTCAAGTGTGTCAAAGGTACGTTAGTGAATGCTTCAGATGGAGTTTTTGTGTCATTGGTGACATCCAGTCTGTCTTAGCTCAGGGTGCATATTTACCAAAAAAAAAAAAAAAGTGTTTCTCAATAATTTATTGTTTGTAAAACATACGTATTTTTTCTTGTTGAAATTGTTTGCTATTATGCCAGGAAATAGTCTCAGATGCTTGGATATTAAAAGTGGTTTCAAAGTATCTTTACAACTTAAACATAGATGATAGAAGAAAAAGCCCTTTATTGCTACTGTGAGTAGTCTCTTAAAGGAGAGCAAGAGGTGGTGGTTCTCTATAGCATCATTTCCAAGATATTTTGTTCACCTTAAACAGTGAGCACTCCCCACAGTTTTCCAAGACCAGTTTTGGTCTTGATCTCTTTGCTGGAAGTCATCATGACCAGATTTGGTTTTCTGTTTTTCCAAGTGGCATTTTTGCTTACTACATCTTGTGTGTTGCGCTTAATTACTTGAACCAGTCTAATTTTAGAGTATTCAAAATGTTAGTAGTGTTCATGTTCTTTCTACCACCTGCTTGAGGGACTGTTTCTGTTTGTGTAATTCGCAGTGGGATATCATCCTCGTAGTCACTGTGATTAAACAAATATTTCTCTGAGTATTTTTATTTTTCTGTCGACCACGTTGTTCATTTGTAGAGAAGTGATAGCATAACAATGTTGTGTTGTAACCTGAGCCATAAATGAGTGATGAGCTTTTTCTATGTAAAGGTAGTTGCTGCCAGATTGTCAGGGTGCTTTTGGCAGAAGGCTCCAATAACATGGATGGAGTCACATCAGAGTTGAAGGAAAGCTATTTCTCAGTGAAAGCAAGGCACGGGAAGAACTTGTAACATGCACAGCTGGAGAAAGCTCTCCCTTCTGCTGTGCTGTGCAGTAGGACTGATGATCATTCTGCTCTTCAAAGCAAAATCATCTTGGTTTTTTTCCATAGATTTTTCCAGTTTAAACAAGCTTCAGATAGGAGGTTGGCCAAGTCTGATTTAAATGTGACATATCCCAGTTAAGGCAGTTAAAATCTAATTGTATGTGACAGCTCTCTTACTGCTTGCTAATGGTGTGCTGTACAAATTGCGTAGGTAATGCGTGTGGTTTAAATGCTACTTTTTAGGTTTCATGATGGAAATGGCCTCCTGGGATGGAGGAGTTTCTCGGACTGTGCAATTCTTGGTTCCACAGGTAGGTTAAACCAAGTTCATGTCCAGCCTAGGAATCAGAGGTTAAATACCAGCAGGTCTCATTTTGGTATCTTTGCTATGGCTGCCTCCTTTTCTGTGAGCTTAAATTAATCACTGCGGGTTTGGTTCTTTGCCTATAAAACAGGTCTAAGAGTGGTTTCTGCGTTTTTATATAATTCTGAGGATTCTAACGTTTCAAACTGGGAAGTTCACCTTTACAAACTGTGAATACATCACCTTCAAATAAGATTCTTATTTGCCATTTCCTTTGAAGTAATGAGCTAACCTTGTATTGCATAAGTCATATTGGCCAATGACTTGCCAAGTTGCAATGCACTGAATTCGATCACGCTTCCACGAGGTCCTTAATAACTCCAGGTACTTGAAGTTCATTGCAATTAAGATTCTGAAATTGCTCGATCTCGAGTTTTATCTGATCTTTAGAAACTGGAAGTCTTCCAGGCTTGCCCAGCATTCAAATTTTATTTATTCTAAAAAGGCATTGCTGAAAGTAACATAAATATCAGTGTTATGTTAGGAAAGAAATTACTTTTATTTCTTGACAAAGTAGTAAACTGCTGAGCCAGGAGGAAGCTAAGAATAAACTAAACACTGAATCTAAATCTAATCCTGGAATTCAGAGTACAGGAGCCCTGTAAATAGCAAACAGCACTGTCCTGCTTATGCTGAACCAAAATAGTCAATTACAAGAAATCTACTGAAAACTGATACGTCGGGTAAATACACAAACTGATTTTAGATCTGTCTCTTCATTTTGACTGAATTAGAATTACAGCACAGTTGGAGAACGATCTTTGTGATCTTCTGACAAATTGCAGTTCTGTTAAGAAACAAATTTGAGAACATATTCATTCTTCTAAGCTACATCAAAAAGCCAAACCAAAACTACTACTGTATTTTATTTTATTCTTTTTCCAGACAATTTCTGAGGAAATGTTTTACCAGCTGAGTAATATGCTTCCACAAATCTTCAGAGTGTCCTCTACACTGACTCTGACCTCTAAGCACTGAATTTTGTGCAGCAGCAAGATTTATCCTGGTGACAAAGAGTGAGGTTACAGAGATCCTGGACTGGAATGTCTCTTTTCTGAGAGATGATGACCCTGAAGTGATATTTGTTGCAATTTCAAGAATCATGTCATCATTGTCATAAAAGATAAACAAGTCTTAGCAGTTGATTTTTGCCTTTTGCTTTGTTTCAGCAAAGTGTTCATGTTGAATTTGTCACCTTTATCTGAAGGATGTTCAATGTAACTTATGTATGCAATCTTCAGAGGTATGTAGGTGATCCTCATACTTGAGTAGCAGGAGTAAGAGGTTAGGGTGGAAATAAAATCTGACCGAGCTTCAGGTTGTTGACTTTTAAACCTGTTGTCTGAGTTTGCTCAGTGACACCTCAAAAATTATGAACTTGGAGTAACTTGGGTTTAATTTGTCTTTCCAGCATTACAGTGACCACTAAATAAAGTGCATTAATGCTTCATTTTAGTGTTAAAAAATGAAAGACGTGAAGTAAACATTGAATCTCCTGCATTTTGTAAATCTTGGAAATGTATTTATACAAAATTAATGAAAATTATGTATCTATGACAGTAATTAGGGGTGGTGGGTTTTTTGTTTGGTTTTGGTTTTTTTTAAATGTGTTAATTTTTTTCTTTCCTTCAACATTTCACATTCGCAAGTGTGTGACAGGATGCCATCCAGTGGGACCTGGACAGGCTGGAGAGGTAAGCTGAGGAGAATCTCAGGAGGTTCAGTAAGGCAAAGAGTTAAGATCCTGCACCTCCATCAGAACAATCTTAGACACCAATACAGGCTGGGGAATGATGAAATTAGAGCAGCTCTGCAGAAAAGGACTTGGAGGTGCTGGTGGACAAGAAGCTGGACATGAGCCAACAGTGCGCACTTGCAGCCCAAGAAGGCCAGTAGCATCCTGGGCTGCGTCAAAAGCAATGTGGCCAGAGATGGAGAGAGGAGATTCTGCCCCTCTGCTTTGCTCTGGTGAGACCTCACCTGCAGTACTGCATCCAGCTCTCGAGCCCTCAACACAGGAAGGACATGGACCTGATGGAGCAGGTCCAGAGGAGGGCCATGAAAATGATCAGGGGGTGGAATACCTCTGCTATGAGGAGAGATTGAGGGAGCTGGGGTTGTTCAAGCCTGGAGGAAAGAAGGCTCCAGAGAGACCAAATAACAGCCTTCCAGTACCTGAAGGGCACCTACAGAAAGGTGGGGACAGTCTTTTTATCAGGTCCTCTTGTGGCAGGACAAGAGCTAATATTTTTAAGCCAAACAGAGATTTAGACTAGATTGATGAGACACTGACACAGGTTGCTCAGAGAAGTTGTAAATGCCTGTCCCTGGAAACATTCAAGATCAGGTTGAACAAGGCTCTGCACAACCTATTCTAGTTGAAGCTGTCCCTGCTCACTGCAGTGAGTTTGGATGAGATGACCTTTAAAGGTCCTTTCCAACCCAAACCATTCTGTGAATTATTTTTTCCTGAAATCCACAGTTCTGCTATGTAGGAAACATGGAGCTTCTGGCAGAGCTGGCTTTGAATTTGAATTTCTGAACTTAAACACTGGAAATCCTGGAAGCCAAATAAAATAAAATAAAAATTTTGTATTTGCATTATGTTTTAAAAAAAAAATCTCATTTAGTTTGATGTGAAGACAGCTCTGTTCTTGAGGAAACATACTTTCAAATTCTCAGGGAGAATCAAAACAGTATTAATAATCATTTAATGATGTTTATAAAGTCACTCTAATTGACAAACTCCTACCTTAATATTTTTATCAAGTCCTCCACTCTGTAGAGAGGCCATGGGAGTGACCAAGCAAGCATCGACTGCTGGACTGTCAAATGCTTTCTTTCCCTCTGCCAGGAACTTCTAAAGAGGCATCACACAAGTATGGTGACCTAATTTGGCATTCTAGAAAACCAGGATGTAAATTCATCTAGAAGGAGCTGGATTAATCCCGTTAGAGCTCATTTTACATTGTTGGTCTTAAGCTGAAATCAAACTCTGGTCCCAGAAAAGCAAGTGCTGTAATCACTGTCCTGCTCATGAAGGGTGTGGCAGCAAAAGTATCCTTTCATTTAAGTTATCAGACTTATCTGTGTGCTGAAAAAGACCTGTTGCATACTTGGTACTTCTATTACTTTTCTTTAGTCAGTATATCTACTAACAAATAGTCTGTGGGACACCACAGATTCTTGAGCAAATTGTCTTGATGTAGAATCGTAAAATCATTCAGTTTGGAAAAGAGCCTTGAGATCATCAGGTCCAACCATTATCCCTATTCTACCAAGGCCACCACTAAACCATATCTCTAAGTGCCACGTATAAATGACCTTTAAATGTATCTGAGGATGGTGACTCAACCATCTCCCTGGGCAGCCTCTTCTGGTGCTTGACCACTTAGTGAAAAAAACTTTTCCTGATGTTCAGTCTAAACCTCCCCTGGTGCGGCTTGAGGCTGTTCCCTCTTGTCCTATCACTAATTCCCTGTGAGAAGAGACCAGCCCTTACCTCTATACATTGTCCTTTCAGGTACTTGTAGAGGGCAGTAATGTCTCCCCTCAGCCTCCTTTTCCTCAGACTAAACAATTCCAGTTCCCTCAGCTGCTCTTCATCAGAGTCATTCTCTAGGCCCTTCACCAGCTTAGTTCCTCCTTTTTGCTCCCACTCCAGCACCTCAACTTTTTTCTTGTATTGAGGTGCCCAAAACTGAACCCAATACTCAAGAAGTGGCCTCACCGATGCTGAGTACAAGGGTACAATCACTCCTGCTGGTCCGCACCATTGCTGGTTCAATCCAGGATGACACTGGCTTTCTTGACCACCTGGGCATGCTGCTCATTCAGCCTCTTGTCAATTAGACCCCCCCAGGTCCCTTTCTGCTAGATAACTTTACAGCCACACTGCCTCAGATCTGTAGCACTGCTTGGGGTTTGCTAAAGCACATCCTTCTGACCTCAGCCCACTGATCCAGTCTAAGTCTCTTTGTAGAGTCTCCAACAGATCACTCCCACCTAACTTGGCGTCATCTGCAAACTTGCTAATGGCGCACTCTAATTCCTCAGCAAGATCATTTTAGACTCTTTGTAAATGTCAATTACACATGAATTCTCCTGTTACTTTGCCATTTAATTTGCACCATTTGATTTAGTATTATTTAGTTAAAACTGCCAGGATTTTTTAAGAAAATAAGTAAGCTTCTTACACTTAATTTTTTGAGTCTGTGTTTTCATTTCTCAATGTAGACTTTTCAGCATATATTAGTTTTCAGCAAACTGGAGCAGAGGAGGTTCCACATAAACATAAGGAAAAACTTTTTCACTGTGAAGGTGACAGAACCCTGAAATAGGCTGCCCAAAGAGGTTGTGGAGTCTCCTCTGGAGACACTGGAAGCCTGTGTGGATGCATTCCCGTGTGACCTACCCTAGGTGATCCTGGTCTGGCAGAGAGTGGATCTTTCCAGGTCCCTTCCATAGCCCCTAGGATTTTGTGATCCTAAAACTCTAGTTTTGGAAAAGCAAAGTGCTAGGAAATGGTGATGTGGGAAAAATATTAGTTCTGCTGAAAACTCTGCTGAAGTCTGGCCTTTGTAAATGCTGGCTTGGCCTGCCCACCTGTAGGCAACTCTTGATACAATATCTGTTATCCTGGTTTTCTTATCTATTCCCACTGAAGTGGTGTTAACACCAGATTTTTAGCTGTCTTTGTAGAACAAAAATATATGGAGTTGAGGTGACCTAAACTGTACTTCCTGTTTGATTACTACCCAGCAGCTGTACAGAGCAGCAGCACACAGACTGGAGGTCATGGAGTAAAGCCATGTGAGAAATCCCCTTTGGGGATTGAGATTAAGTGGAGAATGACTCAATAGGCATGAGGTTTGCTATTTGTACGTGCACTGCAGTGTTTCCTGGAAGGATAAACAGTGTTTAATGTCTTAAAATGTGTGAAATTTGGTGTATGTGGCTTGTGTTGGATAAATGACTCTTGCCACTAAGAGAAATGAGGTGCAAATGCCATCATTTAGTGTTTTCTAACGTGCTCATGGTTAACAGTAGAAAATGGAGGTGCCCTTCACAGAGTCTGAACTGAGGTTATTGCCAAAAAAAAAAAAAAGGTAGAGAATATAATTTTGCCAAGAACATAGCTAACTGACCTTCAGTCTGTTGCCTTCAGCTGTACGATCTGTATCCACTTGCTTGCACGGTGAATGATGACAAACAGGAGGAGAAGAATGCAGACAGTTGATAAGTAGATTGACAGACCTGCTCCTGAGCAGACTGCTTTTACCCTGTTGTAATTCCATAACTGTTACTGTTAGTGGAAGTCCCTGCCTGGAGGGGTAAGAATTGCACCTGAGAGCTTTCCTTCTATGGTGGTCTTCTCTGGATGGCAGGGTCTGAGTTCATGAAGCACAGCTGAAAAACAACTGCACCTGGAGTACTGTGTCCAGTTCTGAAGCCACTATTACAAGAAAGATCTGGAGGTGCTGGAACATGTCCAGAGAAGGGCCACGAGGATGATCAGAGGGCTGGAGCTCCTCTTCTATGGAGAGAGACAGAGAGTTGGGACTGTTCAGTCTGGAGAGGAGAAGGCTATGAGAGACCTTATTATGGCCACCCAGTATATGAAAGGGGCTACAAGAAAGCTGATGAAGGGGTTTTTAGGGTGTCAAGTGATAGGACTGGGGGAGAATGGAGCAGAAGTAGAAGTGAGTAAATTCAGATTGGATATTAGGAAGAAGTTCTTCACCATGAGGGTGGTGAGACTCTGGAACGGGTTGCCCAGGGAGGTGGTGGAAGCCTCATTTCTGGAAGTTGATAAGGCCGGGCTGGATGTGGCTCTGAGCAACCTGATTTAGTGTGAGGTATCCCTGCCCATGGCAGTGGGGTTGGAGCTAGATGATCCTTGAGATCCCTTCCAGCCCTGACAATTCTATGGTTCTAACATTGTTCTAGCATTTTTTTGCATTGTATGTGAGATGAGTGAAGCCATAGAATTGATTATGGAGAGGGGATATAATTTAAAGGAGGAAGTTACAGCTAAGATTATATGTTCTAATCCAATTCCATTATTTCTGTGATCTTAAAAGTGGATTAATTAATTTGATCTGTACCTTATTTTTCCCTTGTTGGAGAATAATTTAGTTTATGCCTGTGTAGTGTTTGAAGCATTAGTCTAGCATGCCACATTTGTTTCTGGCCTGCAGTGCATCCAAAAATACAGTGCTGTTGCCTGGCATTCACACCAGGTCAGAACCACGAAGAGATGGCTCTCCTCTCCTTATTCTTTGCCTCATTGAAGTAGCAGGACAGACAATCAGTACTGCATAAAAATAAATATATTGCTTCAGCCTATGTACTGGATGTGGTGGAAGTTGGTAGCAACCACAGAATTATGGTCCCATGGGACCACAGAGTTAGAAGAATATATTGTTATGCGCGAGTACAAACAAGCTTATTTCTGGTTGTGTAAGTAGAAGGCCTTGAATTTATGCTATAATAGCACTTAAACACTAGGTTGTAATCTTACTCAAATGTTTAGAAGCAAGTGGAACAAAACAAGCATGCATCACAAGGAGCAGCGCTTGGAGAGCAGCCACGACAGTCATCGGGAGCAAGGCAGCAATGAACTGAGTACCCTGGATAAACTCATAACACGTGAGCAAAAGAGACTATCTCCAGCAACAGGGTGGCATTCAGTACTTGAAGGAGTTCTTAGAGGAGCACAGCCTGTCTTGCTAAATAAGGCCTAAGTTATTTGCTATCAAAGTCATTCTGGAGAGCTGTACTAAACCCAAGAGGCAAAGTTACAGGTGGTGTGGCCAGTGGTGGGATCAGTTCACCTGTCATAAGCTGTACTCCCCATTGTGCTTGCTGGCAAAACAGGCACCAGACCACTCCAATGGGCAGAATGAGGTCATATCCCTGCACTGGCAAAGTCTGTTGCTTGAGGGCAAATCAAGGATCTGAATCCTTTCCAACAGAAGAGCTGATTGACCTGTGATGTTGAATAAGAGCTCAAAGGAGCGGGCTTTTATAATTAGTGGGGCCCTTCATGCAATGGCAGTGTTTGACAGGACACATGTCACAACCTTGGCACAGTGTATGTAGTGAGGACAACCTAACTGATAGCCTGATGGAGCGTGGGCATGGCTTGTTATTCTTGAAATTGAGAGTTTAGGAATAGTCAGAGCATTTAAGTTCCTGGGAAAAAATTGCATTCTTATCCTTCAGTACCAAGCAATTCCTTGAGTAGGTACCAGCTAAGCATCATCTGGTAGGTTCCCAGCATCTGAAGGAGGCATATACATCTGAAGTCCCATTTGGAATGTGCTAACTTTTCTTCATACATAGTAGAGGCTATTCTGGTGGTTTGATGATATAAAGGAACCTATAAGAAACTCGTAGAGCTCTTTTAAAGAGCATTTCTTAGAAATTAGCCCAGATTCCAGATAGAGAAAGGTGATTCATAGTTCTTTATTTCCATTGCCAAATCTGTCAGAATAACCTATGAGGAGAGAAAAGCAGTGTTATAAAGGCTTCACAAGAGAAAAAAAGCATTGAAACTAGTCAATGTAAGATGTGAAATCTCTCAAGCTCTATCTCATTACACAAACTGCCCCATAACATCTTACCTGGTCACAGTGTGGTGTCTAAAGTCAATTGTTTAGGAGGATCTACAACAGTACTGTTACAGAGGATGCAGAAGAAGAGTACATCAGGAGTAGGAGAATACAGCAGGCCTGACCCAGACAGATCTATTTGTGTGCCCTGAGAAAGACAAAAGATGTTTTGCCTCTTGCTTGTGTCCCACTGAACAAGCAGGAGGAAGGTAGCTGCTGTCTCTGGAGGAGGAGACAACCTTTACCAGTCTCCTGGGAGGCAGTATCTATTGTAGAGCCCATAGGAAGCATGGGAAAGTGTATGACCTGCAGAGGTGGCAGCAGTTTATGTGATAGCAGACACCATTTCTGAAACAGCTGGGCAGAGTGGATGAGAAGTGGAGGGCACACATTAATCCTATCTAATTAAGGGTGTTATGAGGCAAAGCATAGCAAAAATAAAGTGAGTGGCAGAATGCAGCTCTTTGCTTGCTAAATTTAATGATGTCTTTCAACCAGAAAAATCATGGATCACGTGAACAGTCTCTAATGTGGCTGTGACAGAAGGAAGAATGATGGTCCAAGGAAATCAGCTGGACCAGCAGCACTATTTAGACAAGGCCAAAGGATATGTTTGGGAAATAACAAAAAAGACCACAGGCGTGGCACTAGATAGTAGAGAGTGTGGCAGTGAGTGTAGCTTAGGGAGGTAAGAGCTTTAGCAAGCAAGGCTTCCTTTCGGCAGTATGGACTTCAGTACCTCATGCATAGGTCTTGTTTTATTAACCGGTTCCTCTGCTTTCAGAGCTGACATGGAACAAGAGGGCAGGGCTGAGAAAATGTGGTGAAATGATCTCTACTAGGACTAATTATCAATACCCATAGGAAAGATAGGTGTTAATACGGGCTGAGGGATGGTGAAATTGAGAGCAGCCCTGCAGAAAAGGACTTGGAGGTGCTGGTGGATGAGAAGCTGGACAGCAGCCAGCAATGAGCACTTGCACCTCACAAGGGCAATGGCATCCTGGGCTGCAGCAAAAAGAAGCGTAGCCAGTGATGAAGAGAGGGGACTCTACCACTTTGCTCTGTTCTGGTGAGACCTCACCTGCAGTATGGCTTCCAGCTCTGGAACCCTCAACACAGGAAGGACATGGACCTGATGGAACAGGTCCAGAGGAGAGCCATGAAAAAAGATCAGGGGGCTGGAACACCTCTGCTAAGAGGACAGGCTGAGGGAGCTGGGGTTGTTCAGGCTGGAGAAGAGAAGGCTCCAAAGAGACCTGGTAGCAGCCTTCAAGTAGCTGAAGGGGGCCTACAGGAAGGCTGCAGAGAGACTGTTTTCAAAGGTCTGCTTGTGATAGGACAAGGAGCAATGGTTTGAAATTAGAGAGGAGCAGATTTAGATTGGATGTTAGGAATAAGTTCTTTACCACAAGAGTGGTGTAATACTGGAACAGGTTGTCTAGGGAGGTAGTAGCAGTCCCTTCCTTGGAGATATTCAAGGTCAGGCTTGACAAGGCTCTAAGAAACCTGCTTTAGTGCAGGATGTCCCTGCTGATGGCAGGAGGGTTTGACTGGATGACCTCTGAAGGTCCCTTCCAACCCAAACCACTCTATGATTCTATGAAAGAAAAAGTCACAACACAAAACAAGGTTCTTGTGTCATGCTTGTAACACAGACATAAAGATATATCTCTCTGGTATCAAATACTCTCTGTAACATAGGAAACCCCCCCAAAACCAGCAGTGTTAAATCATAGAAGAGCTAGCACAAAGGAGCACATGATGATCTGCTGTATCTGCACATCTCCAAAGAGCTTCTTTCAGGTGGCCGTATACTTTTACAACATCTAAATCTTCACTCCAGCCACTGGGAATGCGGCAGAAAAGGCACCAGCCTCATGCAGCCAGGGGCCCACACGGTGCTGTTAGTTTTGCCTGTCTTCTTCACTTCTATTTAGCAGTCGCCTTTCTTTAGGAGTCACCTTTTGCCCTGTGTTTTGCTGGTGTAAAATTCGAAGCCTGCTAAAGTTTACTGACTTACTCCAAAATTACTCAGATGTAACTAAGCGCAAGATTTGGCCTTGTGTGCCCTTGCAAGGGTGCTAAGTTTGAAGAGATACAGAGTTAACAGTGGCTAAATGACATCTGAAGGGGAATATGAAAACCATCTGTAAATATTTAAAGGGTGCAAAGATTAAAGAGGAGGCGGGTTAGTACTGCCTGTTCCAGGCAGGAGTCGAACTTAACTAACGGGGAAAACTGAGCTAAGGAAAAAAATGCAAAAACTGGAGAAGCAATATTGCTAAAAACTCAGAAATCAGTCTCCCGATGTGCAACTTTTCTCCAAGATTGAAAAGATATCCATCGTGTGATTTACAAAATGGTTTGAGGGTACAGCTGTGCCTTTGTGTTGGTGAAGCATTCTTAAGCTGCCTGAGAGATGGCAAGACAGGGCTTCATGTCTGCCATCCTGATTACCCAGCTAAAAGGAATTGAATCCTCCCTCCTGCTCTTCCATCTTTGAGGAACACATGCATGGCCATCTGGGTCCAGGCAGATGTGGTTTGTCCCCATCTGGCTTAATATCATAGAATCCTAGAATCATAAAATGGTTAACGTTGGCAGGGACCTCAAGGATCATCTAGTTCCAACTCCCTGCCATAGGCAGGGACACCTCCCACTAGTACAGGTTACTCAAGGCCTTGTCCAACCTGGCCTTGAACACCTCCAGGGAGGGAACAACCACAACCTCCCTGGGCAACCTGTTCCAGTGTCTCACCACCCTCACTGTAAAGAACTTCATCAAGTTTAAGTCTGAATTAAGAGAATACCCTGGACAAAAACTCTCCATTCCTAATGAGCTTCAACAAGGATAAGTGCAGAATTCTGCACCTGGGAAGGAACAATAAAATGCACTGGTATAGGTATGGAGGTGATCTACTGGAGTGCAGCCCTGTGGAGGAGGAGCTGGGAGTGCTGGTGGACAAGAAGCTATTCATAGAACAGCAATGTACCATTGTGGCCAAAAAGGCCAATGGGGTCCTGGGGGGCATTAAGAGGAGTGTGGCCAGCAGATGGAGGGAGATTCTCCTTCTCCTATACTCTGCCCTGCTGACACCTCGCCTGGAATATTGCATCCAGTTCTGGGCTCCACAATTCAGGAGGGACAGTGATCTACTGAAGAGAGTCTAACAGAGGACTTACAAGTATGATGGAGGGACTGGAGCACTGCCTGATGAGGAAAGGCTGAGGGACCTGAGGCTTTTTAGTCTGGAGAGAAGACTGAGAGTGATCTACTAAATGTCTATAAATATCTGAGGGCTGGAAGCCAGGAAGGAAGAGACAGGGACAACCTCTGCTCACTTGTGCCCTGTGACAAGACAAGGGGCAATGAATGTGAACTACAGCACAGGACGTTCCAGCTCAACCTGAGGATGAACTTCTTTACTGTGAGGGTCACAGAGCACTGGAACAGGCTGCCCAGAAAGGTTGTGGAGTCTCTTCTCTGGAGACTCTTGAGACCTGTCTGGATGTGTTCCTGTGTGACCTGCACTAGGTTCTGTGGTCCTGCTCTGGCAAGAGGGTTGGACTTGAGGATCTACGAAGTGACTTCCAACCCCTAACATCCTGTGATCCTTCAAGATATAGCAAGAGAAAGACCAAAGTTTGGTGGAAGAGATCCTTAAATTAATTCAGGTTTTGATGAGAGGTGTAAAGAGCAATATGCTGCATGACATTGTCAGCTCTTTTCTAATGATTTTTAATTAAATTGATCCAAGTTTTGAAGACAATAATATGCTGCATGGCATTATCAGTTCTTTTCTAGTGGTTCATTATAACAATGCCAAATACCTTTGAGATTTGGTGGTTTCAACAGGGGCTCAAGTCCCTTGGCCTGCATGTGGGAATGGACTCTGTACATACAAATTTAGGAGTGAGTTGAACTGGGAAGTTACCAGAGTTGAAGCTGGTTTGGTTGCCTCCCAAAAATCTTATTTTAAGTGCTTTAAACTGAACCATGACAGCTTTTGCCCGGCATAAATTATAATCCTCCAAAATGCTCTGTACTTCAGTCATGGAAGTCATTTATAGTGACTGTTGGAACTTTGTTCCAAGGAACACTTTTAAATCCTGGCAGAAATAGCGTCATTCCACAAACAGGGTCCTGCTTCCTTCCACCACTCTTCCTGTGTGCAGCATCCATGTTATCAGGCTTCTCTGTGCCTGTTTCCACAGCGGAAATCCCATTAACCCGAGCCAACCAAGCCTCCCTTTTTTGAGGAATAAATCTTCCCTTGTTCACCAATAAAAGATGGAAATTGCAGTGGCTCAGTGGCATGAGCCTGGCCTCAAGCTTGAGCAACAACATGAGAGGATGTGAGTACTTCTGTTGAGTAGCTGTTTGGAAACCACTGCCTGACCACCAGTCGTTATCTTGGACATGTTTTTAGCCATTGCAGGCAATTCTCCCTGCCCATGGAAGTGGTTCTTTCTTCCAAGCAATACATGCTACTACATGCAAAATGGTACATACCACTCCTGCGTTGACAGCTCATCCCTCTCCATTGTCTTTATGGAGCCTTCCTGCTAAGAAATGGGAACTGTAGACAAAAATACCTTGTTGGCATCTTTCTGAGGTTAGCTTTATTTCTAAACCTTCCAAATAATTCAGGGGAGTGCTCTGTAACCATGAGGGATATTGTGCTTTGCTGGGCATAGATGCTTTCACTAGTACCATTGTCTGCTGTTTCAGAGATGGAATTTGCTGTGCCACTACTGCTTCAGTTCTGACATTAATGACAAGATCTGGAGTCAACAAGGAAAGTAAAGTTTCACCATTACATATTTCCTACTCATATCTGTATCACTTCGTAGCTGGCAGTTAGGAGTCCAAACAGAGATGACAAGGTACAGGCAAAGCTACGCGAGGGATGTGGCACTCAACAAGAATCATAGAATCACAGAACCTTAGACATTGGAACGGACCTCCAGAAATTGTCCAGTCCAACCCCCCTGCCAAAAACAGAATCCCTCCCTGGGGTAGTTCACACAGGAATGCATCCAGGTGGATTTTGAAAGCCTCTGGAGAAAAGCAGACTCCATAACCTCTCTAGGCAGCCTGTTCAGTGCTCTGTCAGCCTCACTGTAGAGAAGTTTCTCCTCATCTTGAGGTGAAACCTTCTCTGTTCCGGTTTGTATCCATTGCTCCTTGTCTCATTGCTGCTGACCACTGAAAAGAGATTGGCTCCCTTCCACTTGACCACCACCCCTCAAATATTTGTAACCATTGATCAGATCCCTTCTCAGCCTTCTCTTCTCCAGACTAAACAGCCCCAGGGCTCTCAGTCTCTCTCCATAGGGGAGATGCTGAAGTCCCCCAGTCATCCACATGGCTGTCCATTGTACTCTTTCTAGCAGGTCCCTGTCTCTTCAGAAGCGAGGAGCCCAAAACTTAACACAGTATTCCAGGTGTGGACTCAGCAGGGCAGAGTAGAGGGGGAGATAAATGTCTCTAAATCTGCTGGACACACTTTTTGTGATGCGCTCCAGGATACACTCCTGTGGTCAGTTCTTAAACTGGTTCCTTGGGGTGGATTTTATGGTGCCAAGAGTACAATTACTTTTTCACGAAAGGTTATTACACATGAAACTGCAGCATTCACATGCCTTCAAGGCTTTTTGTAACAGTAGGAGAAATGGTGGGCTAGAGAAGACAGCTGGCTTTTGCACGTGGTATATGTCAGTTTACTTAAGCACAACTACTTTGCTGCTGCTGGAGGAATGCAGCGAAAGGTCAGTGCCGAAACTCCGCTAAAGTAAGCCGAGCAGAAATTCCATCTGCGAGCATTTGCTCACTACTTGCTTGATCAAAAAGGAAATTTCAGAGCTCTGCTACATGCTTGTCTTGACCCTGCTCCCTACCGCCTGTCTAGTGTGCATCAGATGAACTGTTCTTTAATCCTGAGTGGAATACTCATTCTGTTTAAAGGATGCTTGGAATAGTTCCATATCATCATTAGCAGCATAATCTTAAACTGCGCCAGTGCATATGGAGAGGTACATGAAAGTATGGAGAGGGGTGTCAAAAAGTCTTACATGAACGCATGAAATGTGTGGGTTCTTCTTAGTCCTCTGTGCCCATGACAGCCTAACCTTGTCCAAATGATACTCAACTTTTCAGGAGAAAAATAAACTCAGTTGTCATTGTTCATTTCTTGCCTTTTCCTTACATGCGTCTTCTTCAAATGTTTAATCTCCTAGAACCTGCCTGATCTGGCCAGTGTCAGGAGGAATGGTTCTGTGTTAGCAAGATGCACAAAGAAGCCACAGCAAGCAAGTTATTGGGCTGTTAAAAATCATAGAATCATAGAATGGCAAGGTTGGAAGGGACCTCAAGGATCATCTAGTTCCAACCCCCTGCCATAGGCAGGGACACCTCCCGCTAGTACGGGTCACTCAAGGCCTCATCCAATCTGGCCTTGAACACCTCCAGGGAGGGAGCAGCCACAACCTCCCTGGGCAACCTGTTCCAGTGTCTCACCACCCTCACTGTAAAGAACTTCCTCCTAACATCCAGTCTAAATTGCAGAAGATTGCAGAAGATTGTCTAAGATTGCAGAAGTGAAGGTCTCACAGCTACAAGAACTTTTGCCTGGTTTAGAATATGCCCTCATAACATCTTTTGATAAAAATAAGACTCTGGCTTTTTAATAGAACAAATTGCTGAGGTTTTATATTTAACTATAGTCGCTGTTAAAGCTATAACTGGTTTCCAGAATATTTTAGGAATCTAATCTTGATCATCCATATGTTAAAAACCATCACAACAAATACCTTACATTGCAGTTCTTGATGAAGAAATAGCAAGGTGGCTGCAGCCTCAAATACAGAGTGTTTATTCTGTGCTCAGATTTGCTGCTCTTATATCAGAGCAAGCATCAGAAATTGTAGTTTCAAGGCAAGGAGGAAGGCAGTCTTAAAGCAGAGAAATTTGCCAGCATGCATGATACGTGGGGAGCGGGCACTAATGTTCTAGTTACTCATAGCCACCTCTTCAACACCTCCCAGACCCTAGTGTAAGAATCACAGAATCACAAAACATTCCATCTGGAAAAGCCCCTCAGGATTACCAAATCCAAGCAATATCCCTACTCTACAAGGTGCATCCTAAACCATATCCCCAAGCACTACATCCAAAGGACTTTTAAACACATCCAGGACTGGTGACTCAACCACCTCCCTGGGAAGCCCATTCCAATGCCTGATAACTCGTGCTTGGAAAAAAATTTCCCTAATACCTAGTCTACACCTAGCTGCAGGTTGAGGCTATTCCCTCTTGTTCTATCACTGTTCTATCTTGTTCTATCACCTGTGAGAAAGAGACCAGCACCAGAAGGACCTTGGAGTCCTGTTGAACAAGTTCACCACGAACCAAGAAGTTCACAATGAACCAAGAACCCTACCTATGGCAGGGGGTTGGAACTAGATGATCCTTGAGGTCCCTTCCAACCTTACCATTCTATGATTCTATGATTCTAAGAAGTCCAGTGGTCTTCCAGGGTCTAGTGTCCAGGGTGCTTTAAAGAGATTGTGGCTCATAGGCCAAGGGAGGTTCTCCTCCCCCTCTACTCTACCCTGCTGAGGCCACACCTGGAGCACTGCATCCAGTTCTGGGCTCCTGAGTTCAAGAGAGACAGGAAACTACCAGAAAGTCCAATGGAGAGCCACTAAGATGCCTTGGGAACCGGATGAGAAAAGGCTGAGACACCTGGGGGTGTTTTGCCTAGAGGTGAGCAGATTGAGACAGGATCTTCTTAATGCTGATCGACAGCTAAGGAGTGGAGGTCAAGAGAATGGGGCTGGGCTCTTTTCAGTGGTGCCCAGTGATAGGACAAGGGGCAATGGGCACAAACTGCAACCGAGGATGTTTCACTTAAACATAAAGAAAAACATATGTATGGTAAGTGCGCTGGAGCCCTGTGCCAGGCTGCCTGGAGGCTGAGGAGTCTTCTTCTCTGGATTGATGCTTTCCTGTGCAATTTGCTCTAGGTGATGGACTAGAGAAATACCACTTCCACTGGGGGCCCCTCAATGCACTGGGAGCAGAAAAAAAGGAAAAGCTGAAGGAATAGGTTGACAGGGCTAATGCATTAACAAATGCAAAGCCTTAGCCCTGAGAAGACATTCCAGGTAACATTGCAGTCAGACAGCTTTGCTTTTGGAAGAAGCTGAGAATCCTGGTGGAAACTGAGTTGAATCTAACCCAGTAGATGTGGTGAGAAAGTCCAACCATATACTGAGCTTTATTAGTGGTCAGAAGGATGAGGGCTGAGAGAAGTGATTTCACTGTAGCTGGCATTGGCAAGACTACAACTGGTATATTAAGTCCAGTTTAGGGCATCCCAGCACAAGAGAGAGGTCACCAAGTTGGAATAAGTCAGCTGGAGAGCCAGTAGGATACATGAGGAGTATGTTGAAGATATCCAAGATGAGGCTGAGGTGCTCTTAGCAACTCATTAAGGATCAAGGTACTGTTAAGCTGTTTGTAGTATTTTTGGCTGAAATAAAAATGCTTCTGTTTGCCTTGGAAAGATGCCTTCTGAGCAAGGTCGTGGGTATCGTCAGGGAAGATGTGCTGTCATCCTTCTGTGGAGAGTTCACAGGGCTTGAACACTGCAAGCGTGTTATAAATGGATCCCTTCTTAAAGCATAGAAGATACCAGCAGGGTGCAACTCTAATAGCTCTATGCAAGAGCTGTAGGGGATCTTCTAGAATGAACAGAGCTTATATTACAGTTCCATTCAACTTCCTCAATGCCTTATTTTACCTTTTTCCATGTTTCTTTTCAGAATCTCTTTACTAATTCTGTTATACCACTCAGCTACAGGTCATCTCACATCCTTCATCTCTTTTTTAATACTAATACCAAAAAGATATTCACTAACTGCTTATTTTGCACCCTCTGCTCCTTTGTGCTCTGATTTTAAAACTAATTTGACAACAAGGGCAAGCGTAAAGGCTTGCATCTGGGAAAGAACAGCCCCATGGACCAGCAGAGGTTCAGTCTTACTTGTTGGAGTGCAGCACGGAGGAGAAGGACCTGGGGGTCCTGGCAGACAGAAGAATGACTATGAGCCAGCAAAGTGCCTTATGCCCACAGAAGGGTCATAAGGATGATCAGAGAGCTGTAGCACCTCTCCTATGGAGACAAAGAGAGTTGAGGCTGCTCAGTCTGGAGAAGAGAAGGCTCTGAGGAGACCTTATTGTGACCTTCCAATATCTGAAGAGGACTACAAGAAAGCTGGTGAGGGACTTCTTAGGGTATCAGATAGTGATAGGACTGGGGGGATGGATCCAAGCTAGAGGATGGGAGATTTAGATGAGACATTAGATTAGACAAGAATTGTCAAGTTCCAACCCCCGCTGCCAAGGATAGGGACACCTCACACTAGATCAGGTTGCTCAGAGCCACATCCAGCCTCTAGGGATAGGGCTTCTACCACCTCCCTGGGCAACCTGTTCCAGTGTCTCACCACCCTCATGCTGAAGAACTTCTTCCTAATGTGTAATCTAAATCTCCCCTCTTCTACCTTGGATCCATTCCCTCCAGTCCTCTCACTATCTGACACCCTAAAAAGTCTTTCATCAGCTTTCCTGTAGGTCCCCTTGGAACTGGAAGGCCACAATAAGTTCTTCTTAGAGCCTTCTCCTCCAAACTGAGCAGCCTCAACTCCATCAGTCTGTCTCCATAGGAGAGGTGCTCCAGCCCTCTGACCATCCTCATGGCCCTTCTCTGGAAGGATCCCTTCAGATATTGGAAGGGATCTCTAATGAAAAAGCCGTCCACATAACAAGCCAACCAAATTAAATATGTTCCACATCATTCCACTATTCTAATAAATAGCACCAAACAGATCCCTGTGCAAACTGAAGGCTGTCACTTCTGTTTTTCAGCTCAGTGTTTTGCCCTTGGACTGCCTGTCCTTGGAGTGTGGGAACAGCTGAGGAGGTAATGAGAGAGGCAGCGTGGGTTGGTGTGCAGAACACCGGCTTCCAAAATTCACAGGCTCACTGTGGAGTCACTGCTCTGGCTTAGGACACTCATTTCAACCTCTATATGATATGGAGAAGCAGATATGACCACCTCAGGTCTGTTTAGAATTGGGCTTTTGTGTTGGCGAATGGAGAACTAGAAAGCCAGCTACACTAAAGTGCATCCCTTGCTGACAAGTCTGTACTACAGCAGGATTTTTCTGAGTTCCAAGAGAGATCCAAATCTCTAAATCTCCTTCAGCCTGCACTGTCAAGCTTCACAGTGCATTAACCAGTGGCTCTGTTACCCTTCCAACTCAACACCAACTGCTTCTGCAGGCTATATGGGCTACCTGCTTCTCCCAGCCCTTGGAACAGAGGTTGAAACACAATTGCCCTTTCTTGAGCTCTTTCTGCCTCTGGGTTTCTATGTTAAGCTTTAATTAGGCACAAGCCTAGCAAAGATCTGGGGAAAAAAAACAGTAAAAAGGATGCAGGTTCCTGTCTGCTACAGCATGGTCCATTGAGAACAACTGTGAGGTAAGAAGAGATTTGTGGTCATATCATAGAGAGCAAGATTTGCCCATAATTCTGTCTATGTGCAAGCATAGAACAGTTGCTGTGTCCCCACAAGCTGTCTCCTGAGATAACTCCTCAGGAGAAAAAGATGGGTATGTCCTACTGTATCTGTGCTTGACATACTCTCTTGAGAGTGTGAATTTAGCATGAATAAGCAGTTAACTAAGATTTTCTTTATATATATTTTTTTTCCCTCAAGCAAGCTACCATCTATTTAGTCCTAAACGCTCCACAGTTTCCTCTGGAACTGGGCCCTGTTTCCCTCTTCCACCCTCCCCCTGCAAAAAAGCTGTTCTGTCATTTGTGCCTATCTGCAGGAAGTTAGCATGTTAAAACTCTATCAGAGGCCTTGTACCAAAACAGGAAAATATGGATTTTAGATTACTTCCCAAGTTTTTAAGCTTGCACACCCAGGTAGTCACATGCACCATGATGCAAGTACCCAAGTGGCTAGCCAAGACCTCTTTGTGTGATGCGAAGGATGAGGGAGGTCTCCTGGTAAGTCTTCACTGCTTATCTTGGGTTCCTTTTGACAGGTGATGACCAAATGGGTTTGAATAAGTCTTTCATGTGCTTCAGGAGTCAGCAACTGTAATGAGGTGATACTTTGGTGCCAGTCTCCAAGAGTTTTAGTCAAAGTTGAAGTCTGTTGTCATGATTATTTATTTTGAGTATCTGTAGGATACTGTTGGATAACAGTAAGAAACAACAAATGCAAGCCTCCCAGGAAGGCTGGGGAGGGACTATTTACAAGGTCTTGTAATGACAGGATGAGGGGGACTGGGCTTAAATTGGAAGAGGGGAGATTTAAACTGGATGTTAGGAAGAAGTTCTCTACAGTGAGGGTGGTGAGACACTGGAACAGGTTGCTCAGGGAGGTTGTGACTGTTCCCTGCCTGGAAGTGTTCAAGGCCTGTTGGATGAGGCCTTGAGTGACCTGTTCTAGTGGGAGGTGTCCCTCCCTATGGTGAGGGATTTGAACTAGATGATCTTTGATGTCCCTTCAACCTAAACCATTCTATGATTCTATGATTCTATTAAGCCTTTCTCCCATGCTCCTCCTACTACAGTTCAGGTCTTCTACTGATATTCATCTCCACTGTGGCCCTATCCAAGCTAGTCTTGATGCTTCACTGCCTCACAACACACTCCTCACTCTTCAACAATTTTGTGGCTTTCAGTTGAGTCCTTAGATATGCAGCCCACCCCTGCAGCCCTTAGCCTATTAGTTTTATCTGCTGCTTTCATACTGTGATTTGTATTTCATTCATAAGAGTGCTAGGTTTCGTGTTAAAAAAAAATTTTTACAGACTGTTAGCTTAAAGATAGAGCTCTGTGGTCATGTTTGGGCTAGCAGCTTTATGCAAGCTGTCCAGATCTTACCCTGCCACAATAGTCAGATTTGTCACCTGTAAATTCATAGATTCATAGAATGGGTTAGGTTGGAAGGAACCCTACAGAGCATCTAGTTCCAAATCCTCCACCATGGGCAGGGACACCTTCCACCGGCTCAGGTTGCTCAAGGCCTCATCCAACCTGGCCTTGAACACCTCCAGAGAGAGGACATCCATAACCTCCCTGGGCAACCTTGTGCCAGTGTCTCACCATCCCCACTGTAAAGAACTTTTTCCTAATCTCCAGTCTAAATTCATCCTCCTTAAGCATCACAGAATCATGGAATGGTCTGAAAGGGACCTCCAAAGGTCATCTAGTCCAACCCCTTCTGCAGTCAGCAGGGACATCCTCCACTAAATTAGATTGCTCAGAGTCCTGTTGAAGCTGACCTTGAATATCTCCAGGGATGGGGCTCCAACCACTTCCCTGGGCAACTTGTTCCAGTGTTCCACCATCCTCACGCGAAAGAGTTTCTTCCTAACATCCAATCCAAATCTGCTTTTATCTAGTTTGAAGCTGTTGTCCCTGACCTTACAATTTTGAAAACAGTCTCTTTCCATCATTCTTGTAGGCCCCCATCAGGTATCTCTCTTCTCTGCTGTTCCACCACTAGCCTGGGCCTTCAACACAGTCAAGGTGAACAATTTTAGCCTATCTTTCTGTGCTTGAATGAGAGATTGCCCTTTCCAGGCCTTGAAATAGGGAGAGACTTAAAAGAGCTTTGAAAATGGAACTTAAGACCCTAAGTCATCATGCATTTTAGAAAGACATCCATATCACATTACTACTCAGCTGCATGCCTTTCCCTAGCCTATCTGTAAGTGGATCTGTACTGCTGTGTCCCAAAGAGTGATTATTTTAACATTGTACTAAAATACCAACATTTTTTGTTCCTTTAGTTAGACAGAAAGCGCTGTCACCCTGGGCCTTAAGCTTTTGAGGAAGCAGGTGTTGGTTGCTGAAGTAAATTTTTACCACTTGGGAGATCACAAGTTTTATTACATTGAAAATTCTGTTGGTGTGTCTCCTGATGCCTTCCAAACCCCACTGAGCATGTGAGGCTAGGACAACATGGTCTCTGAAAAACAAAAGGTCACAGCATGTAATCGTTGTTTTATGGCCCAGGAGGATAAACTGAACCAGAAGGAAACACCTTTTAGAGGAGAAGGCCAATGGCATCCAGGCCTGTATCAGGAACAGTGTGGCCAGCAGCACTAGGGAAGTCCTTCTGCCTCTGAACTCAGCACTGGTTAGGCCACACTGCTTATGCCCAGTACTGTGTCCAGTTCTGGGACACTCAATTTGAGAAAGATGTTGAGGTGCTTGACATGTCCAGAGAAGGGCAGCAAGGCTGGTGAGGGGGCTGGAGCACAGCCCTGCGAGGAGAGGCTGAGGGAGCTGGGGGTGTGCAGCCTGCAGAAGAGGAGGCTCAGGGCAGACCTCATTGCTGTCTACAGCTACCTGAAGGCAGGTTGTAGCCAGCTGCGGTTGGTCTCTTCAGCCTGGCACTCAGTGACAGAACAAGAGGACACAGTCTCAAGCTGTTCCAGGGCAGGTTTAGGCTGGTTGTTAGAAAGAAGTTCTTCACAGAAAGAGTGATTGGCATTGGAATGGGCTACCCAGGTAGGTGGTGGAGTCCTCAACCCTGGAGTTGTTTAAAAGGAAACTGGATGAGGCACTTAGTGCCATGGCTTAGTTAATTAGAAGGCGTTAGGTGATAGGTTGGACTCAATGATCTCGAAGGTCTTTTGCAACCTGCTTAATTCCATGATTCTGTGAAGAAGTTTGCCTAACTGCATCCAGAATTTACACATTAGCTCATCTTCAGACCACTTTGTTAATACAGAAGAACTCAGCAACCTGGTGGCCACAGATGAGACTGCAAAATGGCTCAAGAATCATTTTGGCTACGATGGAGAATTGCTGAGCAATGCAAGACTATAGCATACACTTCATCTCCCAGGTGCACACCATTTGGTCTGAGGTCAGAAACCAAGATTTTTGGCTTTATGAGGACCATATGTCACAGGATCACAGGATATTAGGGGCTGGAAGGGAACTCCAGAGATCATAGAGTTTAAACCCCTGCTACAGCAGGTCCACAGACTCTAGCTCAGGTTGCACAGTAACACAGCCAGACAGGGCTTGAAAGTCTCCAGAGAAGGAGACTCCACAACCTCTCTGGGCAACCTGTGCCAGTGCTCTGTGACCCTTGCAGTAAAGAAGCTCTTCCTCATGTTGAGATGGAACTTCCTGTGCTGTAGTTTACATCCATTGCTTCTTGTCCTGTTACAGGGCACAACTGAGAAGACCTCTTGACCCCCAGCCCTCAGGTATTTATAAACATGGATTAGATCCCCTCTCAGTCTTCTCTTCACCAGACCAAACAGCCCCAGGTCCCTTAGCCTCTCCTCACAGGGCAGTGCTCCAGACCCTTCATCATCTTTGTAGCCCTCCTTGAACTCTCTTCAGTAGACCTCTGTCCCTCCTGAATTGGGGAGCCCAGAATTGGATGCAATATTCCAGGTGAGGTCTCACCAGGGCAGAGTAGAAGGGAAGGAGAATCTCCCTCCATCTGCTGGCCATACTCCTCTTAATGCCCCCCAGGATCCCATTAGCCTTCTTGGCCACCAGGGCACATTGCTGTCCTGTGGATAGCTTCTTGTCCACCAGCACTCCCAGCTCCTTCTCCACAGGGCTGCTCTCATGACCCAGTGAAATCACAATTTTTGCTGTTTGATTTCCAGAACAAGCAAGAGAAGTCCTGACTTTTGCAGGTAAGCAATCTGACCACCCTTTCCATACACTGTGCTGTCAGCAATCCTCCTTCAACCAGAAACTACAAGAGGGAGGCTGTTCCTAGGTATGGCTTCCCTGTCCCACCACAGCTCTCAGTAGCCACTTTCCCACTGGATTGGCTAAAAGTCAAGCAGTGTATCCCAAAGGCTTGCAGAGGTTATCCCAGGTTGTTTGGGGTTTTTTTGTACTATCATCTAGTATTCATTGTAGGACTGAGAGTACTAGGATGCCACAGGGTGCACCCCAAAAAGTGTTCTTTTGACATGGGCCATCAGAATAACTTGTGGGGAATCTGCTTTGGCAGAGGTGCCAGAAGGAGCTAGAGAAGGTCTTTTCACCCATGCCTTGTCTTTGCTGTGAGAAACCTGACAAAGCAGACACAAAGATGCAAAGGTAATCAAAAGCCAGTGATGGAAAGGCAGCTCTGCAGCCCTCATGAAACCACCAAATGCTGTTTTGCCCACCAATTGGAAGCTGTGTTCTGATTGCCCTCCTGGGACAGTCAACAGGAGCAAACTGCAAAACTGCTCTTGAAATATTCCCTATGGTTGAAAAGAAAAATCAACCAGAAAGAAAATATTGCAAGGATGGTCAGGGGGCTGAAGCACCTCTTCTGTGAGAGAGTTGAGGTGATTCAGTTTAGAGAAGAGAAGGCTCTGAGAAGACCTTATTGTGACCTTCCAGTATCTGAAGGGGACTACAAGAAAGCTGGTGAAGGACTTCTTAGGGTGTCAGGTAGGGATAGGACTAGGGGGAGTAGAGCCAAGTTAGAGGAGAGGAGATTTAGATTAAATGTTAGGAAGAAGTTCTTCACCATGAGGGTGGTGAGACACTGGAACAGGTTGCCCAGGGAGGTGATGGAAGCTTCATCCTTGGATGTTTTTAAGGCCAGGCTGGATGGGGCTCTGGGCAACCTGATCTAGTGTAGTAGAAAGTGTCCCTGCCCATGGCAGGTGGGGCGGAACTAGGTGATGCTGACAGTTCTATGACTCTGTTTTACAGACAGATGTGTTACAGACTGTGAGACTAGGAAGTGTTTACATTGGGAATGGGCAATGTCTTCAGACTGCAGCATAACACAATTCAAAGAAAGCAATGCTCCATCCCTAAAACAGTGAGCCTGGACTGTGTTTCTCTGTGACAATGACCTCATAGACTGTGGCTGTGCTGAGAGGGTGTACTGCTCCTGGTTGAAATTGTAGATGCACTTTGTAGAGCTGAAGGATCATAACAGGATCACACAGATCACAGGATCACAGGATGTTAGGGGTTGGAAGGGACCTAAAGAGATTGTTGAGTCCAACCCCCCTGCCAGAGCAGGACCATACAATCTAGCTCAGTTCACAGACAGGCCTTGAATGTCTCCAGAGAAGGAGACTCCACAACCACTCTGGGCAGCCTGTTCCAGTGCACTGTGACCCTTACAGTAAAGAAGTCCCCCCTTGCATTGAGGTGGAGCCTCCTGTGCTGCAGCTTATAAGATGAAGTGGAAGGCAGCAGAGAAAAGGGTCTGAACATTTTTTTCGCTGTGAGCAAAAGGTAGAAGATATTCTAAATGCTGCTTCAGTAAATGCAGAGAGGCTTTAAAGTGCCTCCTGGCACAAGCCAAGGTTTAGTCTAGTGCTTCACAAACTTTTTTATAGCTCAGCCTCTCTCAAGAGAGTAATCAGTATTTCATACATCACTGAATCTAACGTCTCACCTGCCCCAGGGTTGCCATGCTCATGGTGCTCCTGCTTGCATGCCTGCAACATCCTCACATTACAGTCCTGCTAAGGTGAAACTGGCTGTCATGGAGCGTGTGCTTAGTTCAATTGCCCTTCCAGGTTCTCTCCTTGTTAATGTGCAGGCATCTCAAATGACACAGGCAACCCACATTCTGTGCTGTGAGAAGCTGACAGACACATGGGCAAAAATATTTGCACACATCTCAGGCATTTTCCTCCCACTAATGTGCTAATAAGCCCCACAAAACTCATAAGGACGAAAGTCTAATCTGCTCAGCTCCAAAGAAGCTGGAACAGCATCAGTGAAAAAAGAGTGGAATCAGATAAGACACTCCGAGGAAACGGAAGTAGAAGAAAAATAAAATGTTCATGCATGATTGCAAAAAAATAGAGAGGGTTTGGACTTAAGGAAAAGAGAGAGTGAAACAGTAGGGAGGTGTGGCCATGCTCCCTTATTTCTCTTCAGTGCTTAAGCATTGCAAACACAAACACAACTGACCCCTGCAAAAGGCATATGCTCTCCCCAGATAAATGTGATCATTTGGGAGTCAACTCAGTGAAAAACACGAGCACTTAAGGACATATCAATATCCCCAGCAACATGAAACTGCAAGATCAATGCTCCAGCCTGCGTGCCCTGCTCAGCAGAACTGCTGCTGCAGGCAACAGAAACCTGCTTGCATAAGATCAACAGGAGCAAGCCCAGGATCTTCCTCTCCCTTTAGCATGGCTTACCTCTCTGTTAACCACCCAGGAGCGCTTCTTTTAGAGGGACAGACAAGATAGAGTAATAGGTGTCTTGGATTTGCTGGCTATGTACAAAAAGAGCAATGGCCACCATTTGCCATCTGCCCTGCTGTACACCCGGCAACCATGCCACCGAGGAAGTGACTGCAGCACTTTCATTGCTTACTGATGAGGTCCCTAACTGTTTTTACACCTTCTTCTCTAAATAAGGAAGCTGCCTGTGAAGCCTCTGACTGCCCTGACTGCTTTCAACAGCCAATGAAACCCCACTCCTGCCTCCAGTCTTGGGTGACAGCATTCATCAAACCTCAGCCAGCCTGGGAGGATGGCAGGTTAGTGTTACAGCCGTGGCAGGCTTACCTTTGGCAAGCTATTGATGTCAGAGTGATGATGCAGGGAAGGACAGCTTCTGTACTATAAAAATGGGTCAATCAAATATAACTGAGGCTGTCCCCTGGAAAGCAGGATCTACAAAACATGGTCCCCATCAGTTTGAGTCCTGTTGGCCTGTCTCCACTTCTAACCCAACTGCTATCGGGCTTTAGTTTCATGTCAGCAATCTCTATTTGCTTTCCAAAAATAAGCCTCTGCCACCATGCTGAAGGGAGAAAACCAAGAAGGGCGGTATTTTTAGGGCCATTAATTCTGACCACGTGCCCAGGAGGTGAACCGGATGGCCACTGCTCAAAGACTTCTCATCACTATGTTCTGCGAAGCCAGCGCTCATCGGACGTTGCCTGCTTTCGTTCTCCTAGGTTTTCTAGCTGGGATTGCTTCAACACATCCAGTTGTAAGCAGAACTAATGGCACATTGCTGGAAAGACGATGGCAATCTCTGTTGTCCAGGTCCATTGCTGGGATGTCAGGGGAGAAGTCAGATGTGAACTGGGAGAGTGATTATTTGCTAGGAATCAAGAGGCAGCGGAGGCTTTACTGCAACGTGGGCATCGGGTTTCACCTTCAAATCCTCCCAGACGGAAGGATAAGCGGAGTTCACAATGAAAACCAATACAGTGAGTTGCATCCAGAAATGACATAGAATAGATGTCACTTGATTGCTGTGAACTCTAGTAATTACCCTTCAGAGAATGCAAATGTTATTACTTGATATTATTAATCTCTGCTACAGTTGTTGCATTTTAAAAGTCTCTGGGATCAATAAACGTTAGAACCCTCCAGGCTGAAACGTGTCACAAATGCTTAGACAAATTTAGATACAATTTATTTTTACCCTACTTTGCTGCACAGATGAGAAAAGACAAACCAGGTGGAAAACTGTCTCTCTGCTGCACTTATTCACCCCTCGTTTTCTCATTCGCCTTTTGAATTTGGGAGGTTGTCACTGAGCTCAGAGTGCCCTGAATTTTGAATCTAGATGACTGGCACTGTGGGGACACTCAGTCATGGAAGGGGCTTGCTGTTCCTGCTTGTTTCTTCTGAAGGTGATGGTCTCTTATCGTGAGATTAAAGAAAAGCATTATCCCTGTGGGTTTGATTTTCCTGTTATGGGCAGTTGCTAAAATCTTTTGCAGCTAAGACATCATGGAGGGGGGCTTGAAAATGCAAACCATGCTTCTCTAGACCTAAGTAACAAACACTCCGTAATTACAGCATAGTAGGGAAAAAAAACCAAAAAACAAACACAAGCTTCCTTATTAGAAAGAGTTTGATGGATCAAAAGAATTCTATAGCACGTGGCTGCATTCCAGAATGATGATTTTAAAATCCTACAGCACAGGAGAAAAACCCAAGAGCTTCTCAGCCTATTTCTGTTTTGTTGGACTAGGGAGATAAATCTAATCAAGAAAGTTATAAGAGCTTTAAAAACAAAATAACAATCTCCGAATTGCCTTTGGTCAGCTCTAAATTATGTGATAACACTCCTGCTGAACTTCTTTATGTTTTAGGTCTCTTTGAAATATCCACTGTAGAGAGAGGTGTTGTGAGCCTGTTTGGTGTGAAAAGTGCTCTCTTCGTCGCCATGAACAACAAGGGGAGGTTATATGGAACGGTGAGTACAAGCACACAGAGTTTTTCAAAGCTTAAAGAAAGACCATAAGGGTTTTGTTTTTTGAGGTTTGTTGGTTTTTTCCCTCTTGGAAATTTCTGGTTAAAAGCAGAGCCTCTTAAATATAGGGAGCTTGCCCAGTCCAGTGTCATCAGAGTTATTTAGTACAACAAGCAGGACAGCTGTCATAGGTCTGTTATTTTTTAGCTTTCCAAGAAGATTGTAGAGGGAGCACTCTAAGAAAAGTAATATATTTGGCAGTTATTAGGGGTTAATTAGATGGCTTCTTCTAAGGGTTCAGGACTGCAAACTCTTTCTAGTAAGAGTGAACTCTGTTGACTCTCCTTTGGGTTGCATTATATGTGAAACAAAGAGCCCTAGGAGATAAAGTGTATGTTCATGTCCATGAAAGTGTGTGCATATGTGTGTTTGTGTGTGTGTGTGCATAGGTTGGTGTAGGAGAGATGCAATCAGAGCTAGCTATAGTACCTACCATTAGTAATGTCATGGACACATGCCTCACTCTACCAAAACAACCACACCACAAAGAATTAACAGGAAGTGTACCCTACAAAGTCAACGTATGAGCCTGGGGGTTGTTTTAATGATCAGTTTTGTGAGATCGATCCCAAAGGGTGAGAAAACAGTGATGGCTGTTAGCAGTGGCATGCAGCTTAACCTGAAACAGCATCATCATCACCCCAGCTATGCCACTTAAATGCAGTTTAATCCCTGAAGCCTGAGAGAGGCATCACCAGTCTCGATATTCAGCAGAAAAAGCACTTGTTAGGAAGAGTGTTTGAAAGAGGCTGTCTCTGGGCAAGAGGCAAAAGCAGTCCATCTCTCAGAATGCAGTGACAGCATTCATCTGTCTGTCTCCAGAAACAACAAAGTGGTTTCCTTTGAAACAGCTGTGATGTCAACAAAGCATTTCAGCCACTTGATGAAATACCAGATGTTGTGAAGAGCCCACAGCCATCACTAATCTGACTGATTCCACAATGACAGGGGGACATTTTAAGGTTCCACCATAGCAATACTCTTTCAGTCATGTCTGATTTCAAGCACCCAAGCTGCATTGCTTGGCTAGGGCTTTCTAAAGAAATGCAGAGCCTGGATTCAGAGATCCCTTTGAATTTTTTTTCCCCTTTAGTTTCATTACAGTCTTGTTTGTGTTCAAGGACATTTTCTAAAGCTGTAAGGGGTGTGCATTTTCCCTTGCATAGTGCAATACCCCGAGTTAAACTCTTTACAAGCTTTGTATGGTGTTATTACACTGTATGTCCAAATAAAACAGCACTGGCTGTGTGTTATGCGTCAGGCATTTAATTTCAGGGAGTCATTCCCCTTTTTTGTTCTATTAATACCTTCAGTGCTCTGAGTTTGTCTCCTGTTTATCCTTGCACCTCTTCTCCCTGATGAATCTCCCTCCTTGGATTTATGTGACATGACGTAGAGCAAAATAAAACTGTTTTCCCTGCTTAGAACCTGTTGCATGTCTCACTAGCAGTTAAATACATCACTAATGATCTAACAAAAGGGAAAAGTCAGTACTGATCTGAGGTCTTATTCAAACACCTTATGCAAGCAAACAGTTCTCCCTGAACACTACCGTTTGGAAGCAAACCAAAGGGTTGGACAGCCAGCATGCCATTCCAGGGCATCTTGTAAAGGGAAACTGTGAAATAAAGTAACCTCATTTCTATGAGCAAAAAGGGCATGATGCTGACAGAAATGGTTGCTTGCAAAAAAAAGGAAGAAATCTGTGATTAATCATGAATTATGTGCTGCCACAGGAAGCACATAGCCTATGATCTGGACAGGTGGCATCCGAATTCATCTGACACCAAATTAGCACTGAAGAGAGAGATTTACTGCTGGATGCGGTCACCATGGCACCACCTGTTGCACACTGCAAGAAAAATTACTTGGGTCTTCATGAAATACCCCTGCTCATGGCAGAGGGGGGTTGGATTTGATGACCTTTGGAAATCCCTTTCAACCCAGACCAATCTATGATGATTCTGTGATTTTTCTACGAGTTATTGTACCTGCTCCATTCTTCCCCCTTCCCCCTCTTTCCTCCTCTTTAGGCTGTTTTCCAAGATGAGTGCAAATTCAAGGAAACTTTGCTGCCCAACAACTACAATGCGTATGAGTCAAATGCTTACTGTGGTGCTTACATAGCCCTCAGCAAACACGGGAGAGTGAAGAAAGGCAACAAGGTTTCTCCTGCTATGACAGTGACCCACTTTTTACCGAGGATATGAACAGGAGCACAGCAGAAGATTAAATCCCAGGAAGAACTGATTCGTTTTGCACATGGGAATAATCTCCCAGGTAAAGTATTTATACTGTTCACTGAAAAACAAACAAAAACTAATCTATGTATGTATGTGTATATTTGGATAAAAGTCTTTGTACTAGATTGATCACATAGCATATGTAATACGATGCTGCTTCTCTTGTACTCTTGTATGAGTTTTACATGGCTGTGTGCCTCCTTTGGTGCTGAACAGAGTGAAATGCAAGCTGGAGTGCAGAGGAAGTATTTGGAAGTCAAGGAATGGCTGTGGGCAATCACCTAATTATTTACAAAACAATAGTTATTACCTCAGATAATAACCTTTCATTGTGAGCTGTTTACATACCATGGGCCAAATCACCAGATGACTTTGCCTCACCAGAGCTTCAATCAGTTCACTCGATCTGAAGATCTACCTGCACCTCCCCTTCTGCACAGTGTCCTGTACAATCCTCAGGCTATTTTGATCCTGAGGGTGGCAATTCCATACCCATTTCTACACAAGCAAACTGTCTAACCCCCAGAGCCCCTCTGTCTCTGAAGGGACTCTCCGGGACCTTCTGACACGGACTTGCTGGCAAAATGAAGCCCTGCAATCAATTTCCCTTAGGAAGGGCTGCAGGATGAATCGCGGATGTGTCCCAGATGCAAAATGGATTTGGGGCTGAGGATTTTGAAAGGCGTCTTGTGAACTTAATTTAGACTCACTTCAAATACAGATGTGTACCTCTTTTATATAAATACCTGTGTATGTATAGACGTGGGATGTGTGAGTGTGTATTTATGGCATTACATGCTTCTAATGAATCAATCATCCCAGTCTCTAGATAGATGGTCCAGGTGCCTTTATATGCTTCCCCACATAAAAGAACACAAATACTTAAAGGCACTTTATTTCATTTAGGCTGAACCTTGTTAACCTCTAGGAAGTAGAACTGGACTGCAGGATGTATTTTATAAAATGTATGAAATTCACAAAATCTTCCAGCAAAAAGGTTATTGTAGAAAACTTCTCTGTTTTGAATTGAAAGTATTGAATTTGGTTCTTCTCTGTCATAGCTCACTGAGGTATGAAAGACAGAGAAAGAAGGAGACTGTATAACCATGCCTTCCTGAGTTTGGGCACAGGAATTTGTGCCATAATTTCAAGTTCTGTCACTTGCAAAGCATCAGTTTCAAAGACAGCGTGGCAAACTGTATGAAATACCCTCCAAAGCTCTCCTAGAAGCCATAAAAAAAGGGCACATAACATTGCCTTACTATTTTGACAACCTTTTTCCAGATCACCAATGAAGCTACATTCTCTGTGCCTTTGAAAGAGTATTTTAAGAGGCCCTAAGTTCATAGTCGCTATAAATGGCAGTTACCAGAAGCCTTGGGATTCCTGCATCGATGGCCTGCTCCTAAATTTGAAATGAGACTCAATGCAATGTCAGAGCATGAACATTTTCAGCATAGATGGACTGTGCTGCTGCAGAACTGAGCATCTGAGTGCAAGATAATCTCCCATGTCCAGTCAAATTGTGGCTATGTCCAGCCTTGACATGCCATTCTATTTGCAGGGAGTATCTATTCAGAATGAATTTGAGCCTTCTGACATGTACGAAAAACACTGTCATGGTCAGGTCCTCAGCTGGACTAAACCAGCCTAGTAAGAGTGTCAGTTTATAGCTGCAGGAGATTTGGCCTGAAGATCACACCTACAAGGAAGGATCTACAGCTATGACCTCTGAATAACTCTCAAGACAGTTATTTTGTGAACAAGATCCAGGTTTCCATCTCCTTTTGCGTGATTTGTGCTTGAACTTACTTTGCTCAATTGTGATCCCAGTAGAAATGAACAGAAAATGCTTGTGATGGGGTAATACTCATAGTACACAAAGAGGATACTTTGGATATAATGAAGGAAGAAAGGAGTCACTCTTCATTTTCTGGTCTTATGGTATGTAGAGAGAAGCCAAATGGGCACACTTTGTTCTTCTACAATGTGTGCAGCAGTTTGCTTTGGGAATATGCGCATTTTAAGAGAAAAAGCAGGATGTCTTGAGTGGGGGAGAGAGGATTAGAGAAAGATTTTGGAGGATATCAGACAGTTAAATTGTCCTAGAGTCCTAGAAGTACAGATAGAAAGACTACAGCTAGAAAGACTACAGCTAGAAAGACTACAGCTGTGCTGTAATACATAAGATGGCAACCTGTACCCTTATGTTGTACTCTGAATTGTCCTTGAAATTAAGCTTGAAGAAGGGTGTAAGAATATGTGGATGTAGAAGAAATCCTAGCTTGAATGCTGACACACAAGTTTGTTTCTGATTACAGCTTAAACCAGTGTCTTTAGGACAGGATGAAGTATGTTCACTCTTAAACCACCGCAGTCTAGAGTAAGAAACTTATTGTTGCCAATACAAAAAAAAATATGGAGTAGCTGGCTTAAAAGGTGAGAATCAGAGTCACTGATTCTGTTTTGCACATGCTGGCCAACAATGAGAACAATCCATGAACCAAGTCACGAGAAGTCTGTTTGGATCAGCCTACTGGGCTGAGCTTGTCATTAAGAACAGCAGATGCTTGTGGATGCAGTTGCGGTGGCTTTTGGAAGGCCTCACCCATCACTCTACTGAGTTACTCTTTATACCACTCCGTTTCCCTTACTACATATCTGGGTCACACACATCAATATTGAAGTTTAGTCTTGAGAAGAGAAGGCTGAGAGGAGATCTTATCAATATTTCTAAGTATCTGAGAGGTGAATGTCAAGATGAAGGTGTCAAAGTGTTTTTGGTGGTGGTGCCCAGTGATAAGACAAGGAACAATGGATACAAGATAGAATACAGAAGGTTCCAGCTCAACACAAGAAGACACTGTTTTATGGTGAGAATTATAGAAATTACTGGAACAGGCTGCCCAGAGTGGTTGTGGAGTCTTCTCTGGAGACTTTGAAAACCTGCCTGGCTGCATTCCTGCTGTGGGTGATCCTGTTTTGGCAGCGGGATTGGACTGGATAATCTCTGGAAGTCCCTTCCAACCTCTAACGTTCTGTGATTTTGTGGAGTCAACACTGAAATCAAAAGTCTCCCAGTGCCAGCAATCCTGACTGAGGTGAAGTGACAATGACAGATGGCACTGTGGCAAGAAACCCCTTGCACAGCACTGAGGTGTTGCGGAGCTTTAGACTAGTTGGATACGATACTTTGGTGGAGGTGATTCTTAAATCATCACATGGCTACTTTCAAGAGAGGAATCAAGGAACCTGTTGACACATTGCTGTGGACATGCAACTAGTCTAAGGGCAGCTCACTGGCATTAGTGGCATTGGTGCCAGTGTCCAAAAAGCTACACAACTTGCCTGGGAAATTGCCTGATCCTGTGCTGCCTCATTCTTGATTACCTTAATTCCACCTCCTCCTCAGCCATTATGGGAGAAGGAGTATTTAGGAAGACCACCACTCATTTTGTACACCTCAGGACAATTTTTTTTGAGCTGGCACAGAAGGAAAAACAAACAAACAAACAAACTCAAAGCATTTGTAAACTTGACAGGGCTCTGGGCAATCTGATCTAGTTGAGGATGTCCCTACTGATTGCATGGGGGAGACTGGACTGGAGGATCCTTAGAGGTTCATTCAGACCCAAACCGTTCTGTGATTCTGTGACTCTGTGATTCTATAGTTCTACAGTTCTGTGATTCTATGATTCCACGATAGGGAGGCTATGGAGAGAATATGGGCATAGGCTGGCAAACTCTCAAAAAAACTTTATTCAGAAGAATAGCTCTGTGGGTATGTGACAACATAAAGAAAATTCATGAAAGTAAAGGAGTTTCCCACATGAGGGCCAAATTAGGCACCTGTTATTGGCAGTTCTTGCGCTAGTCCCTTTGGAAGCACATCTCATCTCAGTGTGCCTTAATGGAGAGTCATAAGATGGGCTACAAGCTTTGAAAGTGTAGCCTGTCTTCTCCATCACATGAGCATCAGATTCTCCTGAGGAGCTGCCTATCTGTTTTCAAGGTTTCTTCTTCTGTAGTCAAATCCCCCAATCTCTGAAGACCTAAGGCACCTTGGTTAGAAATCAGCCTTGACTGGAACTGAATCACGTTCTTAAATAACCAAATCTGCCCCCAAACATGCAGAGATGCAGACACACAGAGAGTGGAAAAGCAGAGTAAAAATTTTGTATACCTGTATACCTCGTTATCTATTTCAATTCCAGGATTTTATTTTGCACAGGAAAATGGTGCCAAAATTCTCTCTTTTAAAAATTGTATTTATTTTATTGTCTTGTTTTATTTTATTATATTTCATTTAGTTTAACTTAATTTAATCAATCTTATTTTATTTCATAACTTCATTTAATTTTTAATCTTCACTAAAATATACCTCATATTCTGACTCTGTATGAACTCATGATTGAGACTGTAAATTTGCAAGAAACACAAAATTGTCTGATTGTTTGTGAAATTGCTTCTATTTTTATATGTATGTGCTGCGCACAGTAGTTTAATGTATTGATAAAATAAACTTTTATACATTTTTTGTAGTGTTTTGACTCCAAATCCATCTTAACATTTGATGTTTGAGGGTTTTTTCCTCCTTGCTTCAAACCTATGAATTCAACCATACACACACATACAGAGTTTTACTCACACCTAGAAACAGAGGGTGTATTGGTAGACTTAAACCTCTGGTAGACTTCTCTGTTCTTCAGACTTCTTCCCTGGGAAGTCATAAAAAAGTTGTGAGTTTCATGGAAGGGAAGGAAAATTAAAGTGTCATCTGATTAAAGATGAGTTGTCGTAGGCACCTGTCTAACTTCTGATGGGCAGAGGGCCGGAGCTCCTCTCCTATGGGGACAGACAGATTTGGGGCTGTTCAGTCTGGAGAGGAGAAGGCTCTGAGGAGACCTTATTGTGGCCTTCCAGTATCTGAAGGGGGCCTACAGGAAAGATGGGGAGGGACTTTTTAGGGTGATAGGACTGGGGGAAATGGATCCAAGCTAGAGGACAGGAGATTTAGATTAGACATTAGGAGGAAGTTCTTCAGCATGAGGGTGGTGAGATACTGGAACAGGTTCCCCAGGTAGGTAGTGGAAGCCTCATCCCTGGAGGTCTCTAAGGCCAGGCTGGATGTGGCTCTGAGCAACCTGATCTCGCGTGAGGTGTCCCTGCTCATGGTAGGGGCGTTGAAGGTAGATGATCTTGGAGGTCCCTTCCAGCCCTGACAATTCTATGATTCTGTGATTCCTTTTTTACCTGGGGAGACCTTGATGTTGCTCCCCTATTGCTTGTGCTCTTCAGTGTGTGACTGACAGTGCACACGTCTTACTTCATTAAATATGAAAAATAAGGTTTTGGGGTTTTTGGGTTTTTTAATGGTGTTTTCCTCTTGCATGGGATTAATTCGTTAGAGCAGCTTCCTACAGCCACCTCTGAAGGTTTTTCACCTCACTGCGCCTCAAAGTTGGGTATTTTTGAGGCTGCTGCATTTCTGTCATTTGGTGAGTGTCACTCCCCCTTTCTCCACTCACAAGTTATCATTGAATCAGCCTTCAGTTAGTTAAATAATTACAAACTTCTTCCAGCCTTGGGAAATAATGTATCAGAAATCAGCATGCGGAAATATCTGCCACCTGCTTTTTGGTCCAGATGCACTGTTTAATCCAATCTAGCACGACAGCACAGAGCAGACATGTCTCCAAAGCTCTGATTGCTGGTAGCCCTTCTCAGGAGCATAAGAACATCAGCACCACCATGCTGACTGAACACCAGTCTCTGCATTTGTATTGCAGCTGCCTGTGCTTCTTTGTGCTTAGAAATCATCATAAGTTCTTGCCTGTTGTTGCCCTGCACATGTGTCATATTTCACCTGAGAGAGGACTACATTTCTGCAGTGGGTTAGGAACTTCCTTGGAAGTAAGATAAAGCTGTATTTGCACCAAAGCAACATTTACAAGTATATGCACACAATATATTTATAAGTCTTTACAATTGTATACAATTTAGAAATAATAGAGATCCAAACTTCCCTCCCAGACAAAGAAAAGAAGCCCAGAAGGGGATCAAAACCATCTTCTTTCCCCCCAGACAGAAAACAACCTGCAAAGCTTACTTGTTATCTGATAGCCAAGGTTAATGGAAGATATTAGAGAGAAACAAACAGATCCGGAAGCAAAAGAGAGCCAAATGGTTTGTATTTTGCCTTTTTATCCCTTTTAGCAAACCAATGAATGATACGGACTTTATCATTATTTTCTTGTTACAACCATTGATCTAATTTCTCTCATTCAGAATATTCCAATTAGCCTCCAACCAGCACAGTTTCACTGGTGGTTTAAGCAATGCTTCTGTCTGCCATACAAGTGCCTCATTTACAGCTCTGAAGGCCAGTCCTTGTAGGCAGAAGTGGGAATGGGAGAAGACACACTGCCCACATGCAGTGACTGGAAACAACACGACAAAGCAGCAGCTGATGGAAATCAAGATAGCCCCAAAGCAAGAAGAGAAAGCATAAATGATCTGGTAAGCAAAAAAGGAGCATAAATGACCTGCAAGGCTAGGAAAAGTCTACATGTGGCCAGTTCACAAGGTACCCCTCAGAGACAGGCTAGTTTCATGTCCAGGTATTTTGAAAGGCACAGATGTCTCCAGTGCTCATTTCCTACTCTGTGCTCTCATCTTAGGGGCTGAAAAGCCTTCAGGGAATTTGGGAAACAAGAAATGCTGGCTAAGACCCACACCTCTGATAAGAACAGGAAAAATTTTGGCTGAACCTTGTTCATATTGCACCATTTTCATCTTCCTCCCAGGTAATTATAAGCTCTGTGATGTAGCTGTTCCTACAGGTATGTCTCCTACACAGTAACAGAACAAGGAGCAATGAGTGGAAGCTGAGGCATAGGAAGTTCCATGGAAAAATGAGGAATTATTTTTTCCCTGTGAGAGTGACAGAATGCTGGAACAGGCTGTTCAGGGGGCCTGTGGATTCTCTCTCTCTGGAGATATTCAAGACCTGTCTGGATGTGATCCAGTGTGATCTGCTATAGGTGATCCTGCTCTGGCAGGGGGGTTGGACTGGATGAGCTTTTGAGGTCACTTCCAGCCCCTAACATTCTGTGATTCTGTCTTATTATTTCTCCTCTCCAAACCCAGAGCACCTGGGTTCTGTTTGAGTCTTCTCCCATGCCAGGTGTTACCACTTTGCCCTCCCTGCCCAGTCCCTCTTTTAATGGCTCCAGGACCCAATGGGGCAGAATAAGAGATATTTAGGTGGAAAGAGACTGCCGGAGAGCTTGAATCCAGCCTCAACCTCAATTCAGGACTAATTTCAAAGATGGAGGAGGTTGGACCAGGAAGATTTCTCTCTATCACTGATCCAACAGCTCCTGGGGCAGTCACGTGGTTCATTAAGTTGTGGATGAAACTCTGGCTAGCAACTCAAAGGTGGTCAGTCACAGACAGGCGTCTCAAAGAGGTCACTAGCACAGCTTGTGCTTTGCTGGAAAGCAGTCTGAGAGCTGGTGGCATCTTCCTACCAGGCCTTGACACAAGCCACATCTGTGCCGCACACCAAATTCTTTCTGCTGGAACTCACTCCTATCAACACACACAGCTGCAGAAATCACCTGAAGGATTTGGTCTTGTGAAGAAAAATGGGAGGGAAGATGAAAAAATCCTTTCTGACAGCTCAGAGATAAAAAGCAACCTCAGTTGTAGATACACAAGACTTGCGGGAAGACACAGGCATACCACGGAATGACAATCTCACAGAAGGTTAGGGACTGGAAGGAATCTTGAAAGCTCATCCAGTCCAACCTCCCTGCTAGAGCAGGATCACCTGTACCAGATCACACAGGAACTCATCCAGGCAGGTCTTGAATATCTCCAGAATATGAATTGCACGGCTTGCGTGTAACCCTAGATCACTTCCAGGTAAAAGCAGTTGGCAGCAGTGCTACTCCCAAATCTGACTGACAGCTGAAGGGCTGCGGTGCTAGAGCCCCGTAGGAGGAGTCTGACCTCCTGAGGCTGAGCGCTGCAGTTCTCTCTCGGCCGCTGCTGTTATTATCGCCCTCTGGTGGCTACTTTGGTATCTACAGCTAGACGACAGAGACTAAGCGTAGCTTCTGCACCGTGGGTCTGGGCACAGGGGAGGAAAGGAGGAGGCTACCACCTCTTGGCTGTGATTGGATGTGACCAACAGGACCCTCGGTGTGTCAATGCCTATTGAATGCCTGCACAGAAAAGACACAGTTTTAAGTGGGGAAGCCACAGGACACCACAGTATTTGGTATTCAAGTAGCTTCTTGATGTGCAACTTTTTGTGGTGTGTTTCCGCCACTTAGAGTTTGGGATTTACTCCCAAAGGTAAAGTTGCCACACTACTCAGAATTTTGGAAGTAAAATGAAGTGATTACTTAAAAAATAGGCAAAATATCAAAGGTAATGAACATATACAAATACACATATACTTTTGCAACTAGACAAAAATCCAGGTAACTCCCCAGAACAAAGCCCAGGGTCCCCCCTGGACAAACCCAGACCTCCCTGGACAAAAATTCAGCCACCTTTCCCCCTGAACACTGCAACCTGCAAGGCCACATTGTCTCACCTCACTATGGCAATATAACCCAAACAATGTTTTGGTGCAGAGCAGACAAAGCCAGAAGGGAGAAACAGTAGGAAAAGCAGGCAAGCAAGAAGAGAAGACAGAACATGCTGTACTCCCAAACTATATAGCAATTTGTAGAACCAATGGAATACAATAAATTTGTCTTTAATATTCTGTTCAGTCCCTTTGAAAATTCAGCCAGTCCCCGGACTGAAAAAAGTTCTTTACAATTAGGAAGCTAAGTCACTAGCCCTATACCTGTAACACTTTTTATAACATGAAGCAGGTAAACTGACCATGAGAACTATTTATTTGGCTTTTACTCCAGCCTTTCCAACTTGAACATTTGCCAAGATTTTACAAACATGAAATCTGATCCTAAGCATCAAAGGCAGTGCTACATGAAACATCTTAAAGGGCATGGATCTGTTGGAGTGGGTCCAAAGGACTGCAAAAATGACCAGAGGGCTGAAACACCTCTCCTGTGAAGAAAGACTGAGAGAATTGGTGTTGTTCACCCTGGAGAAGAGAAGAATCCAGGGAGTTTTTCTCACAGCCTTTAAATACTTAAAGAGGGCCTATAAGGAAGATAAGGACAGGCTTTTAAGTACAGCCTGTTGCAACAGGACGAGAAGTGATCGTGTTTGAATTAATCAAAGGTAAATTTGGACTAGCTATAAGGAAGATTTTTTTTATGATGAGGATGATGAAACACTGTCCTAGATTGCCCAGAGAGGTTGTAGATGACCCAGCCCTGGAAACATTGCAAGTCAGGTTGGATGCAGCTCTGAGCAATCTGATTGCTTCGAAGATGTCCCTGCTCTCTGGGCTGTATTTTTAAGATCTCTTCCAGTGCAATATATTTTCTGATTCTGTGGTTCTAGGGCATGAAATGGCATGGCTCATTAGATCCCCCTGCTATTCCTCATGACACCTGTGACAGGAAATATTGTTTAGTATCACAAAGCACCCTGAGTGAGAATGTGGAAAAAGGCGATATCTTCCAAATTGTACTGAAGACAGCAATTTCAAACTCTGCTAAGAAATACTTTTTTTCCCCCCATCACCTCATTGAGCACATTACTAGAACTAATACTGTAGGACCACAATGATATGGTCCTAGTTCATCGACTATCAGAGATGCTCTTCGCTTTGGGACCTGGACCCCTAGGAATGATCACAGAAATCAAAGAAACATTTGGGTTGGAAAAGCCCCTCAGGATCACCAAGTCCAACTGATATCCCTACTCTACAAGGTGCACCCTAAACTATGTCCCCAAGCACCACATCCAAATTACCTTTAAACACACCCAGGGTTGGTGAATCAACCGGCTCCCTGGGCAGCCCATTCCAATTTCTGAGCACTCTTGCTGAGAAAAAAATCTTTGTAACATCCAGCCTAAACCTACCCAGTCACATCTTGAGGCCAATCCCTCTTGTTCTAGCACTAATTACCTGTGAGAAGAGACCAGCACCAACCTCTCCACATGACCTTTCAGGTAGCTGTAGACAGTGATGAGGTCTCCCCTCAACCTCCTCTTTTCCAGACTAACCACCCCCAGCTCCCTCAGTGACTCCTCGTAAGATTTATTCTCCAGGCCCTTCAGCAGCTTCAAATACTGGTGCTCTGGATGCCAGGGGGCAGTGTCACCTGCAGAAAGGACAACTCAGGAGAGAAAAAGAAATACAGAAAAAATAAAACCCAAACAAACAAGAGGGCGTCACTCACACTTAGAAGAGAGCACAGTTAAGAGATTTACTGAAGAGATGTTTTACCTCACCTGCAAAATCTCGAGCACCAGACCAATGCTACAGCCACTTATCTGCCAACTACTGATCTAGCACAGAAAAGCAACATGCACTCTACTAGTTTCATGAAAAAACAGAAAGTTTTCCTCAAAGGAAAGGAAAAAAAAAAAGGTTTTCAACTCATTAAAAATCCCCCTTTTGGTTAAGTTATTTACTACCCTTCAAACCTGCAAACATCAGAAAAGTGACAGCAAAAACCATCTTGATTTTCAATCATTTTCAACCATTTTATTTTCAGATTGAGAAGCTTATGGCAGAAAGTATTCAGTGTTCTTTAACAGGTCCTTATTTCCTGTGCTATAGGAAAGAAAAAACTTCCTGATCGAAATGACAGATACGTGAGGTATCTTAACGTTAACACTTTTGTCTTTCTTTTAAAAGTGAATCTGTTTGCGGGGGAGCTGGGAGTGCTGGTGGACAAGGAGCTATCCATGGGACACAATGTGCCCTAGTGGCCAAGAAAGCCAATGGAGGGGTATTAAGAGGAGTGTGGCCAGCAGGTGGAGGAAGGTTCTCCTCCCCCTCTACTCTGCCCTGCTGAGACCTCACCTGGAATATTGCATCCATTTATGGGCTCCGTAGTTCAAGGGGGGACAGTGATCTACTGAAGAGAGTCCAATGGAGTGCTACAGAGATGATGAAGGGGCTGGAGCACTGCCCTGTGAGGAGAGGCTAAGGGACCTGAGGCTGTTTGGTCTGGTGGAGAGAAGAATGAGAGGGGATATAATAAATGTTTATAAATATCTGAGAACTGGGGGCCAAGAGGGAGGAGACAAACTTAGTTGTGCCCTGTGACAGGACAAGAGGCAATGGATGTAAACTACAGCACAGGAAGTTCCATCTCAATGTGAGGAAGAACTTCTTTACTGTAAGGGTCACAGAGCACTGGCACAGGCTGCCCAGAGAGGTTGTGGAGTCTCCTTCTCTGGAGACTTTCAAGCCCTGTCTGGGTGTGTTCCCCTGCAACCTACACTGGATTCTATGGTCCTGCTCCGGCAGGGGGCTCGGACTTGATGATCTCTGGTGGTCCCTTCCAACCCTTAACATCCTGTGATCCTACTGGGAAGTACCAGGCTCCCCAGAGGGCTTGTCTGTATGTTCTGCAGAACTCTGAGGCTATAATGAAGGTAGGAGGCAGGTGTAGGCTTGCTCAGTGTATTTAATCCAAGCCTCCAGTCTAGTCTCTCTGATTTTCTGTGCAGGATCCCAACACTGATCCTAGAAGTGGGAAAAGCAATCAGGATGCAGTGTTGCAATCTCAGAGGGATTTGAGAGCTTAATTTACTCCTAGTCCTTTTGTCCGTTTTAAAGCTTGATGCCTTCTCTACAAGCCTTCCCGAAGAGAACAGCTTTCCCCTGGACTCTGGTATCCCTGCAGCACTAAACCCTTAAGCTTGGATTTTCCTGGTCCTAATGGTTCTATACAGCCTCACCTGGACCTCGTGAATGGAGATACATGATCACAACTTGTTTGTTTGGAAGCTGGAACTACTGGGAAGAAACTAGCATGGATTTTCACACCTCTAGGAAAAGGTTTATGCTGGGGGTTACATAGTTGGAGAGGCAGCAGGGAACAGATTAGAGGGTGCTGGACTAGCATTTGGGAGTCCCAGCCTCATTTCTCAGCTCTGCCACAGCAGTCCTGTGTGACTGTGGACAATGCACTGAAGTTCTCTGCACTGTCTCTTGTATGCAGGAGACACTGCAAAACTGACGATGTAGAAAACAAAGGTAGCCATATCTGCTGGAATGGGACTCTGGAATAGGCTTTCCAAGGAGGTTGTGGATGTCTTCTCCTTGGGAGTGTTCAAGATCAAGCTGGAGGAGGCCTTGAGCATCTGAGTCTAGTTGAGAGGCATCTCTGCCCATGGTGGGGAGGTTGATGATCTCTGAGGTCATTTCCAACCTGAGGCATTCTGTGATTCTGTGAATTCTTATAAATGGAGAGTGGACAAACACCTTGGTAATGTACATCTACTGACTCAGTATGCACATATCTTAGTGATCCTTCTCTGGATTTGATCCTCTCTTGGCAACCCAGAGCTCAAAACTAGATGCAGTGTCAGCTGCTGCCTCACAAAAAGGAAATAAACAGACCCATAGATCTATTGGCTATGCTTTTGCTAATGGAAACCAATATGCCATTGTTGGTTTTTTAATGGTTGCATTGATCTTCTTTCATACTCTAAGGAGTCTCAGAGGACAAGGAGTGGCAGAGGCAGAGAGTCTATAAACCGGGGATTCCCCCTCCAGCCTCTCAAGGGAGCTGCCAGACATTCATTTAAGACTGTTTTGTGTCAGAGCATAACAATGGAGTGAAGCTGTTGTCTGGATTTCATTAAGTGGTTTGCAAACACAGGAAAATGTTGTGAAACAATCTGGAGCTTAGCAATCAATGCTCAGTTCTGTTCTCACTGTTGCTAAGGAAAACAGAGGATATTCAGCATCTTTGACAGACATTTGCATGCCTTCATCTAAAGGTGTCTCAGTGACTTCTGAGTCAGTACTGGCTACATACCTTAAGATAAGCTCCTAAAAGGAAACAAATAGCCTCAAAACTCTTTTGCATTCTGAGTGATATCTTGTTCTACCTTGCGCATTTACTGAAGCCATCCTGCTCTGTGTCAGCTTAAGCAAAGGAGGACAAAATTAGGTCCTAGGTATTTAACTACACATGTCTTTTTCCCTTGGAAAAGTGACCCAGCTGAAAACTCTTCCATGTTTGGAATGAGAAATGACTCGGCAGAAGCCAAGAGGACATTCGGTTTCTTTGTCAGAATGCACGAGGAAAAAAGGAGGAAGTAAAAATCTCTTCCATCTGTTGGGTGACTGAAGGGGAGACTGAGGCTAAGAGAAACAGTGTGAGAATCTCTAGGTTCAATACATACAATGCAAACTCAAATTACACTTAACTGCAATGACCAGTCCTGGCTGACGAAATAGCTGTCACTGGAGAAAAATCCTAAAAGCAAACAACCAAGTATGCAGCCACAAGTGGAGATTTCTTTATTCTCTCCAGCCAAGCTCTGTATCCAGCTCAACCCAAAAGCATATTTGTTTTGGAAGCCCTAGCCTGCTGAAAAGTGTTTGGCCAAAATCCAAGAGGCAAATAAGTCTAAATGAGCTGAGCAAGCTGTGTGCTTGGGTCATGAAATGTGATTATTCAATATTGGGTTGCATTCATGCATATTATTGTTAGTAATTGTTTTTAATTTTTTTGTTTGTTTGGTTTTGGTTTTGTTTTTTGTTACAGGATGTGGATGGAAATGCCTTGATCAGGACTAAATTTCTGTCCCCTGAATTAACTGTTTACAATTTACAGTATTATTGTGTGCTTGTGATTTCATGGACCAGTGCTCACAGTACTTGAACAGTTAGAAACAAGTTCTCTGCCATGAGGAGCACTGGAACAAGTTGCTCAGGGGGATACTTGAGGCCCCAACCCTGGAGGTATTTAAGGCTGGCCTCAACAGGATTCTGGGCAACCTGATCTAGTGGAGGATGTCCCTGCTGACTGTAGAGGGGACTGCACTAGATGACCTTTGGAGGTCACTTTCAACCATTCTATGGTTCTAATAGCTCCTTTAAGGGCAATGCAACCGTAGCAACTCACATCAAATGAGCAATCATTAGCCATAGGGGATAACCCAATGGAGTTGTTTGCAACCATGTTTTCCCAGGACTGCCTGGAGAAGAGCATCTGTTGTTTTCTTAAGTATTTATTATGAGAATGAATGCATCCTGAGTCATTCCAGGTGATCAGAGCCTGTTTTTTCTCCTTTGGTTACCCTATAACCTGGGCCTAGAGCTCACCAGACCAATGTAAAGCTTCCAGTGCATTGAAAAGGCAATAGATCTTCTGCAAAAACAAAAGCTGGGTGTCTTGATCCAGAAGTCAGGAAGGAGACAGGGTTCCTTCCAATGTTTCTGTGAGTGAAATTAAGACACAAATGAGGTCATATAGCCAAATGAGACTATTTATCTCTCTAGAAGCAAAAGAGGAAGGAGGAAAATAAAAGAAAGGGAGAATGTTGAAAGAGAGAGCAGGAGAGACTGAGAAAGATACATGTCACACCAGGGTTCTTTCTTCCATGGGAAGGAGGGAGGAGATGTTCCTTGGCTGCTGAATATGGTGTTCTGCTGTCACTCCAGCTGATGTTACTCCAGCTTGTGATGCCCTGGGTGGTGTTCCTGTGATGTCCTGGGTGATGTTTCTCTCTTCTTAAGTAGGTATAACTCAGGAGTTTTATGCTCTTCCTGGTGCATTCATCGTAGATCCAGGCTGAGGGAGCTGGGGTTGTTCAGCCTGGAGAAGAGAAGGCTCTGGGGAAACCTAATAGCAGCCTTCTGGTACCTGAAGGGGGCCTGCGTGAAGGATGGAGAGAGTCTGTTTACAAAGGCCTCCAGTGATACGACAAGGGGTAATGGCTTCAAACTAGAGAAGAGCAGATTGTGATTGAATGTTAGGAACAAGTTTTCTACTATGAGAGTGGTGAAACACTGGGACAGGTAGCCCAGGGAAGTGGTTGAGGCCTCATCCCTGGACATACACAAGGTGAGACTCGACAGGGCTCTGAGCAACTTGATCTAGTGGAGGATGTCCCTGCAGATTGCAGACGGTTTTGGATTAGATGACCTTTGGAGCTCCCTTCCAGCCTGGACCCTTCTATTATTCTATGCTTCCCATTCCATGATTTTATAATTCTTTCCCCAAAAATGGAGTCCGAGAGATGAAAGTATCATGGAGTAAGGAGCCTTTTAGTGAAATCAGTGTCAAGGAGGGACAGTCATGTTCAGGCTAGGGAGGTGGGCTAGCCAGCCTCTGACAAGTAAGAAGGTCTATTAGGACAATGGAAAAAAAGAAATATAAATAATAATAACATATCAGATCAAATTTATTGTTTGTTTGTTTCTTTTTAAAAAAAGTGTTAGGTTGCATTTTTAATTTCTTTAAAAAACAAACCTAACCACAAAGATGTCAGCCAGCAAATCTTTGCTTTTGGAAAACAGTTTGAAAGAGTCCAAAACTTCGATAAAGATGACAAAACCAGCCTGCTCGTCTTCTTTGAAACAGAATGCATTTCACAACCACCTCTGGCATGACACCAGGTTGTGCCAGCTGTGAAAATGGCCAAAGATCAGTAAGATACAGGTGCAAGATCAGTGTCCCAGCAGCTGATGAACCTGTGCATCCAGCGTGCAATGTGTCACTCTGGCTTCTCCTTGCCAGCACTGTGACAGGATGGAAAAGCAGCATGAAAAACTATTGTTTAGTGTTTAGGACCAGGTTGGTTGAGGCCTTGAGCAACCTGCTCTAGTGAGAGGTGCTCATGGCAGGGGAGTTGGAACTGGGTGATCTTTAAGGTCCCTTCCATCTCAAGCCATTCTAAGATCTATGATTGTCTGCAGTAGAAAATGAAATGTTATAGCTACAAAGTTACCTGGGAAGTCTTTCCATGATGAAAATCCAGAATCGTGGCCAGCATCTATGACATAGCTTTGCCAGATTTACAGTCAATAAATCCTTGTCTGTGTGCTCCAGGTGTAACTATCACCAAAAAACCCTCCACAAACAGCTCCCAGTTTCTGAGCAAAGCTGAGATAACTCATTTTTAGGTAAAAAAACCAAACCAAACCAAACCAACAAAACAAAACCAAACCAAAACAAAACAAAACAAACCCAAAAGAAATTACTATTACTTGTCTTGCCCTGCTCTTTAGGAAGTTTGTTTTCCACATTGCTTTGAAGAAGTCCAGGATCATGTATTAGTCTTACAATAGCTTAGGAAATTTTCCTTTGCTTTGGAAGTGCTGAGTGCAAGAGCAAGGCTTGCTTCAGACATAGTCTTCTCCATTTACTGTTTAGGTTTTCATGTTAAAAAAAATCATTGTTAAAACTTACAGAGCAAATATTTCTCAAACCAAATCTTACTTCCTAAGAGATCCCACTAAAAAAAGGTGGCTCAGAGCTGCAGAACAGTACCTGCAATTCTAACTGAAGCATTTCTAATCATATCAGTCAGATGCAGAGTTATTACTGTCCCACAATAAAAGAGCCCTTGGCTCATGCTAAGGTTGTCTGAATATTTTGTTTTTTAACGGCTTCACTGTATTCACTTCTCCCCTCTACATCTTCCATTCTTCTTTTTTAACTTTTTACCTAAGCATTTTTATCTCCTTTTCCCAGGAGGCAGAATTGAGTGAAAAAAATGTGAACTTGAGAGACTCAGTCTATCATAGAATCATAAAATGGTTTGGGTTGGAAGGGACTTCCAAAGCTCATCCAGTCCAACCACTCTGCAGTGAGCAGGGACATCCTCCACTAGATCAGGTTGCCCACAGCCCTGACAAGCCTCACCTTGAATATCTCCAGGAATGGGGCCTCAACAACCTCCCTGGGCAACCTGTTCCAGTGTTCCACCACCCTCATGGTAAACAACTTCCTCCTAATATCCAACCTAAATGCACTCTAATCTAAACCCAAGAAATACTTCATAGTTGCATTTCAAATCTGTCACAATCTTTTGTACTGTCAGTGTAACTTCAAAATCTTGCAAAACTCTACTTTATTTCTTTAGATCTGAAACCAATTTGATGCTTATAGAAGAACATGTTTTTAAATGTCACTTCTTTTCTTCAAAAAAAAAATCACAAAAAACAACATTCAGAACTTGCATCATTACTAGAACTCAGATGCGTAGCTGTGGAGGTAGACTGATGAGATTAGATTGCCTAATTATGGTATTCCCTTACATCTAGATCAAACATGATTGCTGTAAAACTGAAAATTAAGTGTATCAACGTATCAAATTTGTCCTCCCTCAAAGAGATTTGGAAACATAAAATAAATTAAAAAAAAAAAAAGCTATTTTTCCACAACTTTTGCCTCTGCTTACAAAGCTGCTGTTGCCATCCCTCCCAACTCCCAAACATATCTCAAGAGTAAACTGATATCACAGCTGAGAAACCAAATGTTTTTCAATTTGCTTTTAAGTTGTAGGAACTAAACTTCTCTTTGGCAATGCTAAAGAGTTATGGAAAGTTTAGGTTCAAAGGCCAAGTTTAACTTTCTGCTTCAAGTCTCCCTCACAAGATTGGCATCAAACTGTTGGAGTGAGTCCAGAGAAGGCTATGAAGGTGATCAGACACCTGGAGCAGCTCTGCTATGAGGACAGGCTGAAAGAGTTGGGGCTCTGCAGCCTGGAGAAGAGAAAGCTTCAAGGAAACCATATAGTAGCCTTCCAGTATCTGAAGGGGGCCTGTGGGAAGACTGGGGAGGGACTATTTACAAGGTCTTGTAATGACAGTATGAGGGGCAGCGGGTTTAAACTGGTAGTGGGGAGATTTAAACTGAATGTTGGGAAGAAGTTCTTTGCAGTGAGGGTGGTGAGACATTGGAACAGGTTGCCCAGGGAGGCTGTGTCTGCTCCCTCCCTGGAGGTGTTCAAGGCCAGACTGGACGAGGCCTTGAGTGAGCTGTACTAGTGGGAGGTGTCCCTGCCTATGGCAGGGGGTTGGAACTGGATGATCTTTGAGGTCACTTCCAACCTCTCCATTCTATGATTCTATAAACAGGACTAACCTCAAAACTGCATCGGTTTGCACAGGGCATCATCCAGCCAAGTTTTTAAAGTCTCAAAGATGGAGTCTCGACAAACTCTTCAGGTGCAGCCTCAGAGTTCTATCACTCTGGCAGTGGAGAATTTTTGGCCAGATGGGGTTTTCCTTGTTGCAGCTTGTGACCAAATTTGTTTTCCTTATGGCCAGATGGAGTTTTCCTTGCTGCAGTTTGTGACCATTGCCTTCTGCTTTGTTCTCTCTTTACCTCCAAATGTAAATTTGCCACATTTGTGCACCAAATGTGCCGTGACAGCAAACTAAATTTTACAACAGTGGCCTCCAACCTAAGTGCCACCAAACTCTCCGGGTTTTCACAAGAGACAGAGTTCACGCACAGAATCATATGACATCAGAGGTTGTAAGGGAACTCCAGAACTCATCCAGTCCAATCCCTCTGTCAAAAGCAGGATTGCCCAGGGTAGTCCACACAGGAATGCATCAAGGTGGATTATGAATGTATCCAGAGGAGACACCATGTGATGGTTTGGGAGTTACCTGCCCCCCCCACACACAATGTAATCACCCAGACTAGACTCAGCCAACTGGAAGTTAAGGAATGAAGCTATGTTTACAGCTTAGCACAATTTACAAGCATATATATAAACAATATACAGTTATATTCAAGTTACAAGTAGCACAGAAACACAAAAATCCCTCCAAAACAATCAGATTGCCAGGAGGATCCTGACCCAAACCTTCCCACCTTTCCTCCCCTTTCCCTCCCTTCAGAAATAACCAGATCAATCCCTGTATATCTCAAATGGTAAATCTGGAGAGATCTGAGGTGAGATGTCAAAAAGACAACAAGGAGGTTAGAGGAAATAAAGGGTTAGGTTGGATTAGAGTTAAGGCAGAAACAACCCCAGACCAACAGAACAACAACTGAGAACTACCTGGGAAGTGTGTGAGGAGCATCTTACCTATATTTTGACAAGCTGTGTTTCTAGCAGAAGAATGAGTGATAGTTAAAGATCTTCTCACAGCTAAGGATTTGATTTCTCTCAGTAAAATATTCCAGTTAGCCTCAAACCAGCACAGTCTACCACCTCTCTGGGCACCCTGTTTCAGTGCTGTAAATAATTTTCTCCTCATGTTAAGGTGAAATCTTTTATGTTCCAGTTTGTATCCCTTGTTCCTTGTCTTATTACTGTCCACCACCAGAAAGAGATTGGCCCCATCAACTTGACACCCACCCCTCAGGTATTTATTTATCAGATAGACATTGATTAGATCCCCTCTGAGCCTTCTCCAGACTAAACAACCCCAGGGCTCTCAGTCTCTCTCCATAGCAGAGATGCTCTAGGCCCCCAGTCATCCTCATGACTCTCTGTTGGACTCTCTCCAGCAGGTCCCTGTCTCTCCTGAACTGGGGAGCCTATGACTGGACGCAGTNNNCTGGGGAGCCTATGACTGGACACAGTATTCCAGGTGTGGTCTTACCATGGCAGAGTAGAGGAGCAGGAGAGCCTCCCTAGCCCTCCTGGACACACTTTTCCTGATGCACCCCAGGATCCATTGGCTCTCTTGACCACAAAGGCACATTGCTGTCCCATGCAGAACTCGCTGCCCACCAGCAGCACTCCAATGTCTTTCTCCGTGGAGCTGCTTTCCAGCAGGGCAGCCCCCAACTTGTAGTGGTGCCTGTTGTTATTCCTCCCCAGATGCAGGACCATGCACTTGTCCTAAAGAAGTACACCTAAAGAAATATCAAAGCTGAGTTGTCTGCTTTGTGGGTACTGATGTAGAGAAGGGAAAAAAAAAAAAAAAAAAAAACTTTGATCAGTTCAACAGCTAACCTATTGCAGTACTATTTGCCTACAAGGCTTTGGATTCGGTAGAATAGCCATAATTGACCAGCAAACATAACAAGAACATAGAGAAATTGAAGTTCCCTTTATCTCTGAGCAAAAGACTTGTCTGAAGTCTGAAAAATGGCACAGTAAAAGATTTCCCAAAGGGCACATTTCTGCTTATACTGACTGTTTTCAGTGCTACGAACAACTGAGCAGAAGTGAAAGACAACAGAGCCAGAGTAGACAAAATGCTGCACAAATAGCTGAGTGCCAGCTTTTAAACTGGAGTATAACCAAAAGGAGTCTTTCAGAGGCTGCTTTGTATCTTTTTGCTCCCTTGACCACTTGCCCATCACTTCTGTGCTGCGATCCAACCTCTGATCCCCTTCAACTTTTCTCATTTGTCTTATTTTCAGGCAAGGACATAGAATCAGAGAATGGTCTGGGTGGGAAGGGCCCTCCAAAGGTCCTCCAGTCCAACTCTCTCTGCAATCAGCAGGGACATCCTCAACTAGATCAGGTTGCCCAGAGCCCTGTCGAGTCTCACCTTGAATGTCTCCAGTGATATCCTCTCATCTACCTACCACCAAGCTTATTAGGTGATCTGTGGGGTTGGTTACACCCAGGTGCTGAGCTCAGCTGCAGCAGAAGCAGGTTCCCACATGTGGAAGTGGATTCCCATCCTCAGAGCAACGGGTGCCCTAACCTAGGAAACTCCATTTCAATAACCAGACTCACCTCTTTGGAAGTAGAAGGTATCAGCAGCTCTCACTGCAGATTGGAACCACTTTCTACTCCACACCACCTAAGAAAATCCAGACCCTTAAAAATGACAGAAACACTCTCTGTTCAGAAAACACAACCTTTTAGGGACTGGTTCTGCTTTGGCTGGGAAGGCTGCCAAGGATTTCAGCTGGGGGAGGAATGAGGCCCTTCATTTCAGCTAGAGCAAAACAACACAAACAGCATCCCAGATGCCCATCTAGGACATTTATAGGCAGGGAGACTGGTTTTCTTACCTACCTCCTCTTCAGAGTACAGTGAAATATTTGGGCTTTCTCTTTCTATCTGCCCTCATTGCATGACATTTAGAAAGATCACAGTCTCTACAGCTACTGGTAAAAAATTACCCCCACCCCTTTTTTGGACTTGCAAACCAAGGCTGAAAGTTTATTACAGAATCATAGAATTGTCAGGGCTGGAAGGGACCTCAAGGATCATCCAGTTCCAACCCCTCTGCCATGGCCAGAGATACCTCACACTAGATTGGATTGCTTACAGCCCCATGCAGCCTGACCTTAAAGACCTCCAGAGATGGGGCTAAACCTCCAGGGACGGGGCTTATGCCAGTCTCTTTCCTATCTGGAAAGAAAAGTGCCAAGAAAAAAAGGTGGGCACTTCTCAGGAAGTAATCCTGTAGAGAAAGTCACTGGGGGAAGCTACTCTAGCAATAGGACTGTCTAAGATGCATGTGCAGGTGACTTAGTACTCCTGAAACTGGGAACGGATTTCCAAACCATCTACTACGTAGAGAAAGGGGAAGGGGGGGGGAAGAGGGGGGTGGAAATAGAAGACCCAAAACTATATTTTTGGCAAGCACAGTGCAGAAACTGCCAGTACATACTGTGGTCCGAGACCCAGTGGGATGTGCTTACCTCATTTGTTTCACGTAGGTGAACCTAGCCAGGATGTTTGCTTTAGTCGTGGGCAGTGTGACAAGAATGGGACATCCAAATAAGGTCACTCAGGATGTGTTTAACAACACCGGGTAAAGTCTGTGGCAAAGGTTCATGCACACACATACACACAGAGCATCCACTGTACACATCTCTGACTTAGTGCGTCATTATGCCTAGAATAACTTCTGGAGAGGCACTCCACCCTTGTACTTCCAATCCTGACAATGTGATTGTCCCAGAGTCAGTTATTACAGTGATTTTAAGGAAGGGGGAGGCAGAGGGAAGTGCCTCTGATTTCTCTGACCTCTTTGAAGAGAAGCAGTGCACAGAAAATTGTGAAAAGCTGAGGCGGTTTCAAATCTGTTGGCACAGACTGCCTTGTGAGAGCAAAAGGCTTCCTGAGGCCATCTCAGATACCCGGGGAGCAGAGAGTTCTGCAAAAGAACAAGCCACACACACCTGTTTAAATAGAATTCAATATGCTTTATTAAGCAACAGTGCTGCAGGTGCTGCTGTGTGATGAAAGGCAGCCCTTTACTGCGGGGGAACGTGCATTTCGACTCGTAGGAGAGTCCGGGGAGGCCATCCCATTATATGGAGTAGGAATTTCCTTCTATTTACCTGCAAAGTTTTGACGGTGCATAAAGCACTGGAGAGCAGCCAGGCAGAGTACTGGTTGACAGCTGGCTCAACATGAGCCAGCAGTGTGCCCAGGTGGCCAAGAGGGCCAAAGACATTCTGTCCTGTATCAGGAATAGTGTGGCCAACAGCACCAGGGAAGTCCTTCTGCCCCTGTACTCAGCACTGGTTAGACCACACCTTGTGTCCAGTTCTAGGGCCCTCAATTTAAGAAAGATGTTGAGGTGCTTGACATGTCCAGAGAAGGGAACCAAGGCTGGTGAGGAGGCTGGAGCACAGCCCTATGAGGAGAAGCTGAAGGAGCTGGGGGTGTGCAGCCTGCAGAAGAGGATGCTCAGGGCAGACCTCATTGCTCTCTCCAACTACCTGAAAGGAGGTTGTAGGCAGGTGGGGTTGGTCTCTTCTCCCAGCCACCCAGTGACAGAACAAGAGGACACAGTCTCAAGCTGTGTCAGCATAGGCTGGATATTAGGAAGAAGTTCTTCACAGCAAGCGTGATTTCCATTGGAATGGGCTGCCCAGGGAGGTGGTAGATTCCCTGTCCCTGGAGACATTTAAGAGGAGACTGGATGAGGTACTTAGTGCCATGGTTTAGTTAATTAGACGGTGTTAGGTGATAGGTTGGACTCGATGATCCTAGAGGTCTTTTCCAACCTGGTTAATTCTGTGATTCTGCAAAAAGGTAAATGAGAGCAAATCACTTGCAGTAACAAAAATTTGTTACCAAAAATGCTTGCCTTTCCCTCTTCAGGTTTCCACACTTGACTGAAGACACTAAGCAATAAAAGAAAGCAGTTCCTTAGCTAGCAACAGGACATACAGTTGCTGATTTGAAACATTACGTTTTGGTAAAAAAAAAAATTATCTGTGTAAAAATTGGAAAATCAGATCCCAAGCTGCTCCCATGACCCTAGCTCATCTGCTTCTGTGTACAGTTTTGTGTATAGTTTGCAGTTAAATTACAATGTTTAAGGAAACTGCAAAACCTTTCAGTGAATGCTTGCTTCATTCATCACAGAAGTGCTTTATATTCTATTTGCTGTGTGTCCTGGGCCACCACTCTTAGCACAAGCTGCAGCAGCAAGGCATAGGCATCACAGGGATTAGAGCTGAAGCATCTGGCCCAGTTGAGTGTCCATATTAATTGGCTCAGCCTCTGAAGAAATCACAAAACTTCCAGAGAAAATCCAGTTAACCCTCCCCTGCCAAGGCAGGATCCCCTAGGATAGTTCACATAAGAATGCATCCAGGCAGGCTTTGAAAGCCTCCAGAGAAGAAGACTCCACAACCTCTCTGGGCAGCCTGTTCTGGGGCTCTGTTACCTTCACTGTAAAGATGTTTCTCCTCATGTTGAGGTGAAATCTTCTATGTTACAGTTTGTATCCATTTCTCCTTATTACTGTCCACCACCAGAAAGAGATTGGTCCCATCAACTTGACACCCACCCCTCAGGTATTTATTTATCAGATAGACATTGATTAAATCCCCTCTGAGCCTTCTCCAGACTAAACAGCCCCAGGGCTCTCAGTCTCTCTCCATAGCAGAGATGCTCTAGGCCCCCAGTTACCCTCATGGCTCTCTGTTGGACTCTCTCCAGCAGGTCCCTGTCTCTCCTGAACTGGGGAGCCTACGACTGGACACAGTATTCCAGGTGTGGTCTTAACCATGGCAGAGTAGAGGAGCAGGAGAGCCTCCCTAGCCCTCCTGGACACACTTTTCCTGATGCACCCCAGGACATGGAAGTGTTGGAGCGGGTCCAGAGGAGGGCCACAAAGATGATCAGAGGGCTGGAGCAGCTCTCCTATGAGGACAGGCTGAGGGAGTTGGGGCTCTGCAGCCTGGAGAAAAGAAGGCTTCGAGGGGACCTGATAGTAGCCTTCCAGTATCTGAAGGGGGCCTACAGGAAGGCTGGGGAAGGATTATTTACAAGGTCCTGCAATGACAGGACAAGGGGCAATGGGCTTAAACTGGCAGAGGGGAGATTTAGACTGGATGTTAGGAGGAAGTTCTTTACAGTAAGGGTGGTGAGGCACTGGAACAGGTTGCCCAGGGAGGTTGTGGATGCTCCCTCCCTGGATGTGTTCAAGGCCAGATTGGATGAGGCCTTGAGTAACCTGTACTAGTGGGAGGTGTCCCTGCCTATGGCAGGGGGTTGGAACTAGATGATCCTTGAGGTCCCTTCCAACCTTACCATTCTATGATTCTATGATTCTATGCTATTGGCGCTCTTGGCCACAAAGGCACATTGCTGTCCCATGCAGAACTTGCTGCCCACCAGCAGCACTCCAATGTCTTTCTCCGTGGAGCTGCTTTCCAGCAGGGCAGCCCCCAACTTGTAGTGGTGCCTGTTGTTATTCCTCCCCACACACAGGACCCTGCACTTGTCTTAATTGAACTTTGTGAGGTTTGCCTTTGTCCAGCTCTCAGCCTGTTTAAGTCTCATTGGATGACAGCACAGCTTAATGGGTGTCAGCTACCCCTCCACCCCCCCACCCCAGTTTGGCATCAGCCACAAACTTGCTGAGGCTGCACTCAATGCCCTCATCCAGGTTGCCGATAAAGATATCAATGAAGGAGCAAGAAGACAGCAGTAGCAAGCCTGGGATGAAGGCAGTCAGCAAAAAGGAAGGGAATTAGATATTAAGGGACAGAGGATCTATGATTTTCTCAGATTTTTGACTTGCAAACTGGGGTCTGTCTTACCCATCTTTTCCTTTCAGCCTTGCTCTGAACTGTGAATTTCCTCACTTTGCCTCAGTGGTTTCCAAGACCCATCAAAGATGGTAACTCTGGGTACCCAAATGGTGCCATCTGGGCTGTCTCCCCGCTGCCTTTACATTGTGCTTCTGAGGAAAGCCCTGCACCACTGTGGCATCTGACACTGGCTGTGTAGCATCCCTGTTACAGGAAGTGGAAAATGTGGCAGTAGGACAGTTGAACATCTTCCTTATGAGGAGAGATTGAGGGACCTGGTGCTTTTTAGCTCGGAGAGGAGAAGAATAAAGGGTGACATCATTAATATTTATAAATATATAAGGGGTGAGTGCCAGAAGGATGGAGCCAACCTCTTCTCGGTGTTGTCCAACGACAGGACAAGGAGCAATGGGTGGAAGTTGAGGCATAGAAGGTTCCGTGTGAATCTGAGGAAGAATTTTTTCCCTGTGAGGGTGACAGAGCACTAGCACAGGCTGCCCAGGGAGGTTGTGGAGTCTCCCTCTCTGGAGATATTCAAGAATGTTCCAGTGTGATCTGCTCTAGGTGATCCTGCTCTGGCAGGGGGACTGGACCAGATGGTCTTTCAACATCCCTTCCATTCTGATTCTATGATTCTATGTTCAATCTCGAGGCATGGGTCAGACCTGCCTTTTCCCATCAGTGTATCTCAGGCTCCACATGTTATCACACAGCTCTTTTCACAGCACTCACTTTCCCACCTGTCTGTTTTGGCTCCACATAGGAGGGACTACCCTAAACCAAATTGTCATGTTTGAACAACATTTAGCACCACCCAAAGTAGCTATATGAACTAAAGTAGCAGTTAAATAAAGTCAGCAAGTTTGCGGGAATCTGTCTAGTCTTCAAATATGTTTCCTTTTTTTTTTTTTTTTTTTTTTTTTTTCTTTTTTGCTTCTAAAACATGCAAAATCTGTAAGACAGCAGCTAATTCTTACTGACATCTGAGAAAAGCTCTCTAGATTTGTCAAGTATGCCAGAAAAATACTTCATACTCAACTCAAGAAGTATATGGACCTGATGGAGTGGGTTGAAAGGCGGGACGTTAAGAGGATGAGAGAGCTAGAACACCTCTGCTATGAGGACAGGCTGAGGGAGCTGAGGTTGTTCAACCTGGAGAAGAGAAGGCTCCAGGGAGACCTAATAACAGCCTTCCAATACCTGAAGGGGGCTACAAGAAGGCTGAAGAGGGACTGTTTGCAAAGGCCTTCAGTGACAGGACATGGGGCAATGGTTTGAAATGAGAGAAGAATAGATTTAGATTGGATGTTAGGAACAAGTTCTTCACCGTGTGGGTGGAGGAATACTGAACAGTTTGCCTAGGGAGGTGGTCAGGGCCCCATCTCTGGAGATATTCAAGGTCAGACTCAACAGGGCTCTGAGCAACCTGGTCCAGTGGAGGATGTCCCTCCTGACTGCCCGGGGGTTGGACTGGATGAGCTTTGGATATCCCTTCCAACCCAAACCATTCTATGAGTCTATGATTCTATGAATATAGATCTCAAAAAGCAGTATCAACAGATGGTAAAAGCTGCAGAAGTATTGTTATTACTGGTGCAACATCACGATGATACCTGAGCAGAAAGTTTGTCTCAACTTCCACTAGACTGACAGACACAACTGTCTGTCTATAACAGAAACTGTTATAGAATCATTAAGGTTGAGGAAGACCTCTAAGATCAATGAGTCCAACCATCAAGCCAACACTACACCCTCATGAACAACCAAATGGGTAGGAGATGGTAAGTGGTAGACCATCAAGAAGAAATAAATGCATCAGCCTGAAATAAAAGATAAATGGACTGTTTAAAAAAGCCCACATCCAGTGAGCATTTATAGGTTAAAAAAAAAAAAAAATTAAGAGTCTATGAAAAGGCAAAATTTGTGTTATCATCCTCACAAGTGCAAATTTATGTCAATCTTCTTTAGCCCAGCAGGCTTAAACAGAGCACAGAAAAATCTGGAGGCTTCCCAGCCCTAAGAGAACTGTTTGAAAGTGCCAAATAGTTTAAGCAGATGAAAGCTGTCTTTGCTTCTTTGTCATATAAATGAAAGTGAAATGGCTGCTCACGATTGGCATGTGCTAAAGTGGAGTTTGAATACAGTTTCCAAGAATTTGAGAATCCTGTCTCTGCAGCTGAGATACCAGAGAGAAATCACAGTGACAAGCACAAATAATGTGCTGATGAATATTGGATATCCAAACAAGAACATTTCATTCACAGAAGAATCACAAAACATTCCAAGAGTGCGTACATTATAGGTGCCTCTCATAGAAACTTCAGAAACTGTTTCTGAGGTATATAGAATCGTATTTCCATGGTTGTCTAATGAAAGGGAGCAAAAGAAAACCAAACCAGCCAACCAACCAACACCAGCAAATCCCCAAACATTTGTTTTAATACTGAAGTGAAAAATATTGGTGGATAATTTCCACAATATATAAAGAAACACAAAGAAACGCAGAATGAGAGAATGGAATCATGGAATGATAGAAACATAGAATCATGGAATCATAGAAACATAGAATCATGGAATCATAGAATGATAGAAACATAGAATCATGGAATCATAGAATGATAGAAACATGGAATCATAGAATCATAGAATGATAGAAACAGAATCATGGAATGTTAGAAACATAGAATCATGGAATCATAGAATAATAGAAACAGAATCATGGAATTAGAGAATGATAGAAACAGAATCATGGAATTAGAGAATGATAGAAACAGAATCATGGAATTAGAGAATGATTGATACAGAATCATGGAATTATAGAATGATTGAAACAGAACCATGGAATCATAGAATGATAGAAACATAGAATAATGCAATCATAGACTGATAGAAATATAGAATCATGGAATCATAGAATGATTGATACAGAATCATGGAATTAGAGAATGATTGATACAGAATCATGGAATTACAGAATGATTGAAACAGAATCATGGAATCATAGAATGATAGAATCACAGAACCACAGGATCATAAAATCATGGAATCATAGAATGATTGAATCATAAAATGTTTTGGGTTGGAAAGGACCTCCAAAGGTCATTTAGTCCAGCCTCCCTGCACTGAGCAGGGACACCCTCCACAAGATCAGGTTGTCCAGAGCCCTGTTGAGCCCTGTTGACCGTGAATATCTCCAAGGATGAGGCCTCCACCAGCTCTCTGGGTAACCTGTTGCAGTGACTTAGGGAAAAAAAAAAGATAAAAAAAGAGAGGAAAACATAACTCTCCTTTCCTTCCAAACTATGGTTTAAATGAAAGCATTTGAGATGTTACAACCAATGAAACATCTTTAGTCTGGATTGGCTTCTAGTGAAGACAGCTTTGTCAGCCTTCCCAGTTTAAGGCTTGACCTTCATACCCTTGGGCTAAAAACTGCTGTCATTTACACAGGTGTATACACACTGATGCAAGACTCTAAATTTACACAGATGTAAGAGCATAATTTGGCAGGGCTTTGCTAATTTTAAACAATAAACCCGAATCAAATTGACTCTTGCACTTGGTTACAGTTGAATCAATCCATGATATGCTTGGTGCTGCTGGCACTGTTTCACAGCTTGTTGATGAAACAAAGAATTATGCATACTGAGCCCAGCTAGAAGCTGTAACTGAACCTGAGACTGCTACAATTCAGATTCTCAGGTTTCATTTAAAGAATAAATTATTTATTTATTGTTTAGTACTACTCTCAGTTTTGTGTTGCTTCGTGAAAGAAACCTTAACACAGACCAGTTTTATAACCTATCATTGCTATCATCACTGTTTTATCTGTCCACATCAGGTCCTACTAGTACAGGTTCTTCATATAATGAATGCAACAATTTTTTATTTTTTTTTAAATCAGAATATTTGTTTGTAAAGACAAAGAACAGTGTCAGGAAAACGGAAAAGTGTTGTAGAGAGTCCAACAGAGAGGAGAAAGTTGAGAGGGGATTTGATAAGTATCTGAGGGCTAGGGTCAGGAAGGAAGGGACAGGGACAGCCTCTTCTCACTTGTGCCCTGGCATAGGACAAGGGGCAGTTGATGCAAACCACAGCACAGTAAGTTCCAGCTGATCATGAGGAAGAACTCCTTTACTGTGAGTGTCACTGGAGCCAGCAGCCCATAGAGGTTGTGGAGTCTTTTTCTGTGGAGACTTTAAAGACCTACCTGGATGCATTCCTGTGTGACCTGCACTAGATTCTATGCTCCTGCTGTGGCAAGGAGGTTGAACTGAAGGCCTCCATAGGTCCCTTTCAACCCCTAACATCCTGTGATCCCATGTATCTTTGAACACCTTTTTAACATCTCCATCATTTATTATTTTTAAGCTTGGTCAAGTCCCTTTGTAGTTCTCCCAAGCTTGCTTGCTATGCCTCAAGTAATAAAAGTGTGTCGAAGGGAATGATTTCAGGTGGTTCAGTTCCTAGATCTGCTGCCTCTGCTAAAGACTGTCGGCCAGGTGTGCAATGCAGGAACAAACATGCAGTTTGTAAATGGTTTACAGGTCATTTGCAGGTGCATTTGGTCAAGTTTAAATTATTGAAGTGCTTTAACCAGTAGAAATAAAAAGGAGAAATACAAAGTATAGCTAGTTTGTGCTCACGTCAAGTTTCGTTCCCCTAAACAAAGCAACATAAATATTCTGTGACCAGCCTCAAAGCCTCCCTGCTAAACTTACACCATAAAGAAAGAACAATCAATCCTAATATCAGATTTTGATATATTTTCAAAACATTTCAGCAGCATTTGCTGTTCCCACCAAATCATAATGTGTCTTGGAAACAGAGAGGGTACATGGGAATCTGAATAAACATATCCAGAGGGGAGGAAAAAAAAAAAAAAAAGGCAAGATAATTTAGGTCTGAAAGGTCATAATTCAGGTCTGAAGGGTCATTCCCTTCGGTAAAAGTGCAGTGCAGTGTATTGCTCTTCCTGGATCTAACAGTGGGGGCGTGGGAAGCTTTCAGATGTCACAGGGTTGTAGATAACATTTGAACATATGATTAGCTTTCGTCAGCTATCTTTAGAAACCTTACATTTTTTCCCCCCCACACCTTAGCCAGAGATCCTTCCCTTGAGGTTTCAGGACACTTAAAATGTTGCTTTGACACAAATCAAGGATGTGGAGAAGTTTTTCCTGTGTGATGTCACTTTGCTGCCCTTTATAAGCCTCTGCAGAAAAGAAGGGAACCTGCCAGAGGATTTGCACTCCAGATAGAGGTGACAAAGGGTGAGCAAGAAGCACAGAGAGTGACCAGCAGCCAAGACTGGTGAACCATGCCACAGAGCAGTCACTACAGCTGCCTGGGGTACATTCTGCTCTGTAGCCTGAAGGCTACCCTTGCCTTTCCAAACTCCTCTCCACTGCTGAATCCCAGCTGGGGGAATGGAGATCGCCTGATGCACCTCTACACTGACACAGAGAGGCACAGCTTCCATCTCCAGATCAACGCTGATGGCTACGTTGATGGTGTCCCTCACCAAACCATTTACAGTAAGTAGCTTACTATGGACCTCCAGGATTTGTTGGAGTAGGGGAGGGAGAGCAAGGCTCTTTATTTTTTACCATCTGCAGGAAATTCCCTCCACTCCTCAGGCAGGCAGAGGAGTATAGCTATGGGATGGAAAACGCACATAATCCTCCTTTTGTTTAACAAATAAATACAATTGCTCGAAAGGTATCTAGTGGATGAGGAATTTCATTCCTTACATAAGAAAAGTAAAGTTCTGTGGTCTCTGCAAGCAAAAACTGCCCAAATTATCCTTTGATTCGTGAATTTGCCCATAGCTTCTTGTAGAACTTCCTATGAGACTTTGCTGATGGCATCTCCCAAACAGCTATTTCCCATTGCAGTGACAGTATTTCTAAAGAAACCATACTGAGGAAACTCACTTCAGCAGTGATGGAAACCTGATAGCATCTGTAAAAAAAAAATTATTTTTTTTGAGGGGGGGGCAGTGTAGTGAGGTGATAACTAGTAATAGTAAAACTGACTCTAATGTGCATAGAACGCGGAAATGCAAAGGCTGATTAAAGAGGGGGAAACTATGAAAGGCCAGACTGTCATAAAAAAACATGCTAAGCTTTTTGGGATTTATGAGCAGTAGCTATTCCCTACTGTAGCTCAAAGGGTTACAAACTGTCTCATCATAATTTACTTTCATGGAAACCTAAGGTATTTTTCTTCTTTTGCTGAATCATAGAACATCTTGAGTTGGAAGGGGCCTTAAAGGTCGTCTAGCTCCAACTCCCTTGCTATGGACAGGGACACCTGTTACTAGACCAGGTTGCTCCAAGCCTCATCCTGTCTGGTCGTAAATGTTTTGAAGGATGAAACATCCACAAATTCTCTGGACATCCTGTTCCAGTGTCTCACCTCCCTCATAGTAAAGAACTTCATCCTAATGTCTAATCTACATCTACCCTACTCTACGTTAAAGCCATTGCCCCTTGTCCTGTCACCACATATCCTTATAAATAGTCCCTCTGTAGCTTTCCTGTAGACCACATTGAGGTGCTGAAGGGGCCACTATTAGGTGTCCCCAGAGCCATCTCATCTCCAGGTTGAACAGACCCAACTTCCTCAGACCATCCTCTCAGGAGAGGTGCTCCAGCCCTCTGATCATTTTTACAGTCCTGTTCTGGACCTTATCCAACAGATCTATGTCCTTCTTGTGTTGGGGGCTCTAAAGTTGGATACAGTACTCCAAATGGGGTCTCACAAGAACATCAAGGCAGAATCACCTCCCTTGACCTGCTGGCCATCTGGTCCTGCACCTGGTGTGCTGGTTTGAGGCTAATTAGAATATTTTAATAGAGAAAATTACACTATAGGCTGTGGAAGGAAAACATGGTGATGTCTAGTTCACTCATACACTTGCTGAGTTATGTTTTGGGAAAAAGAAACCAAAATATAGCTAAGGTATTCTCGGTCTGTCTCTCTCTGGGGACACAGCACAGCATCTGGGGCGGTCTAGCAGCTTCTGGCTCTGGCTCCTCTGCTGATTAATCTTTACTAATCACTTTTTTTCTAACCCACCTGGCCAATTCTCCTAATTCACCTTGCGCGTAAGGCAAACCTTGGGGTAAGGTACAGAGGTGGGGAGAAGATGGAAGGGTGGTTGGGAGCCCCTCCTGGGGTCTCTAATTTCTGGGAGGGCTATTGTGTTTCTGTATTGCCTTTAACTTATACATTTCTGTAAATATTCCTGTCTATAGTGTATAGATCTGCTTGTACATTGTGCTGAGCTGTAAATAGAGCTTCAGTCCTTAACTTCCTGCCAACTGAGTTCTAGTTTGGGTCACTTTACAAAGTGTGGGGGGCGGGGAACTCCTGAACCATCACATCTGGGAAGAAACAACAAACTGCACCAGTACAGGTTGGGAAGTGATCTACTGGAAAGCAGCCCTTTTGAGAAGGACCTGAGAGTGCTGGTGGACAAGAAGCCAAGGGGGAACTTCTTTACTGTAAGGGTCACAGTGCACTGGAACAGGCTGCCCAGAGTGGTTGTGGAGTCTCCTTCTCTGGAGACATTCAAGGCCTGTCTGTGAACTGAGCTAGATTGTCTGGTCCTGCTCTGGCAGGGGGGTTGGACTCAACAATCTCTTTAGGTCCCTTCCAACCCCTAACATCCTGTGATCCTGTGATCTGTGTGATCCTGTTATGATCCTTCAGCTCTACAAAGTGCATCTACAATTTCAACCAGGAGCAGTACACCCTCTCAGCATAGCCACAGTCTATGAGGTCATTGTCACAGAGAAACACAGTCCAGGCTCACTGTTTTAGGGATGGAGCATTGCTTTCTTTGAATTGTGTTATGCTGCAGTCTGAAGACATTGCCCATTCCCAATGTAAACACTTCCTAGTCTCACAGTCTGTAACACATCTGTCTGTAAAACAGAGTCATAGAACTGTCAGCATCACCTAGTTCCGCCCCACCTGCCATGGGCAGGGACACTTTCTACTACACTAGATCAGGTTGCCCAGAGCCCCATCCAGCCTGGCCTTAAAAAACATCCAAGGATGAGGCTTCCATCACCTCCATGGGCAACCTGTTCCAGTGTCTCACCACCCTCATGGTGAAGAACTTCTTCCTAACATTTAATCTAAATCTCCTCTCCTCTAACTTGGCTCTACTCCCCCTAGTCCTATCCCTACCTGACACCCTAAGAAGTCCTTCACCAGCTTTCTTGTAGTCCCCTTCAGATACTGGAAGGTCACAATAAGGTCTTCTCAGAGCCTTCTCTTCTCTAAACTGAATCACCTCAACTCTCTCACAGAAGAGGTGCTTCAGCCCCCTGACCATCCTTGCAATATTTTCTTTCTGGTTGATTTTTCTTTTCAACCATAGGGAATATTTCAAGAGCAGTTTTGCAGTTTGCTCCTGTTGACTGTCCCAGGAGGGCAATCAGAACACAGCTTCCAATTGGTGGGCAAAACAGCATTTGGTGGTTTCATGAGGGCTGCAGAGCTGCCTTTCCATCACTGGCTTTTGATTACCTTTGCATCTTTGTGTCTGCTTTGTCAGGTTTCTCGCAGCAAAGACAAGGCATGGGTGAAAAGACCTTCTCTAGCTCCTTCTGGCACCTCTGCCAAAGCAGATTCCCCACAAGTTATTCTGATGGCCCATGTCAAAAGAACACTTTTTGGGGTGCACCCTGTGGCATCCTAGTACTCTCAGTCCTACAATGAATACTAGATGATAGTACAAAAAAACCCCAAACAACCTGGGATAACCTCTGCAAGCCTTTGGGATACACTGCTTGACTTTTAGCCAATCCAGTGGGAAAGTGGCTACTGAGAGCTGTGGTGGGACAGGGAAGCCATACCTAGGAACAGTCTCCCTCTTGTAGTTTCTGGCTGAAGGAGGATAGCTGACAGCACAGTGTATGGAAAGGGTGGTCAGATCGCTTACCTGCAAAAGTCAGGACTTCTCTTGCTTGTTCTGGAAATCAAACAGCAAAAATTGTGATTTCACTGGGTCATGAGAGCAGCCCTGTGGAGGAGGAGCTGGGAGTGCTGGTGGACAAGAAGCTATCCACAGGACAGCAATGTGCCCTGGTGGCCAAGAAGGCCAATGGGATCCTGGGGGGCATTAAGAGGAGTATGGCCAGCAGATGAAGGGAAATTATCATTCCCTTCTACTCTGCCCTGGTGAGACCTCACCTGGAATATTGCATCCAGTTCTGGGCTCCCCAGTTCAAGAGGGACAAGGATCTGCTGGAGAGAGTCCATGGAGGGCTACAAAGATGACAAAGGGTCTGGAGCACTGCCCTGTGAGGAGAGGTTAAGGAACCTGGGGCTGTTAGGTCTGGTGAAGAGAAGACTGAGAGGGGATCTAATCAATGTTTATAAATATCTGAGGGCTGTGGTTCAAGAGGGAGGGGTCAAAGTCTTCTCAGTTGTGCCCTGTGACAGGACAAGAGGCAATGGATGTAAACCACAGTACAGGAAGTTCCATCTCAACATGAGGAAGAGCTTCTTTACTGCAAGGGTCACAGAGCACTGGCACAGGCTGCCCAGAGGTTGTGGAATCTCCTTCTCTGGAGACTTTCAAGCCCTGTCTGGCTGTGTTCCTGTGCAACCTGAACTAGATTCTTTGGCCCTGCTCTGGCAGAGGGTGGTTGGACTAGAAGATCTCCAGAGGTCCCTTCCATCTTCTAATATCCTGTGATCCTGTGATCTTCTGATGCAGCTTAGGATACAGTTGGCTTTTGGGGCAGCCAGCACACACTGTTGGCTCCTATCAAGTGCCTTATCAGCCAGCGCCCAAAATTCCTGAAACAAATACTAGTTAGTAGAAAAATGAGTGTTATTTTTAAGATTAAAACTTATGGTTCTTTCTCAGAATCACAGACTGTCAGGGGCTGGAATGGACCTCAAAAGGCCATCTAGTTCAAAGACTCTGCCAGAGCAGAATCATCTAGAACAGATCACACAGGAACACATCCAGGAGGGTCTTTAATATCTCCAGAGAGAGAGACTCCACAACTCCACTGGGTAGCCTGTCTCAGTGTTCTGTCACCCTCACAGGGAAAAAATTCCTCCTCATGCTTACGTGAAACTTCATATGTCTCACCTTCCACTCATTGCTCCTTGTCCTGTCATTGGGCATCACCCAGCAGAGCCTGGCTCCATCCTCTTAGCATTCACCCATTACATCTTCATAAACATGAATGAGATCAGCCCTCAGGCTCCTCTTCTCCAAGCTAAAGAGCCCCAGCTCCCTCAGGCTCATAAGAGAGATGCTCCACTCCCTTAATCATCTGTGTGGCTCTGCACTGGACTCTCTCCAGCACTTCCATGTCCATCTTCATCTGGGGGACTCAGAACTGGATACAGCACTCCAGATGCAGCCTCATCAGGGCAGAGTAGAGGGGCAGGAGAACCTCACTTGAACTACTAGCTGCAGCCCTTTTAATACACCCCAGAAAGGGATTGGCCCATCTGGACACCAGAGCACATTGCTGGCTCACAGTCAACCTCTCATCAACTAGGACCCCCAGATCCTTTTCCCCTTTGCTACCTTCCAACAGGTCAGTCACAGCATTTCAAAATTAATTCTCTTCTAGCAGTAGAATCATAGAATCATAGAATGGTAAGGTTGGAAGGGACCTCAAGGATCATCTAGTTCCAACACCCCCTGCCATAGGCAGGGGCACCTCCCACTAGTACAGGTTACTCAAGGACTCATCCAATCTGGCCTTGAACACCTCCATGGAGGGAGCAGCCATGATCTCCCTGGGCAACCTGTTCCAGTATCTCACCTGAATCACAGGTAGCTGAGCACCATTAAACCATGTTTACTATTATTGCTGCACAGTGCCTTATTCATACAGTCAATTGAAAATGTGGCCATGTGTAGTGATGATTTTACATCATTATTTAAGGAGTAAAGGGTGTTTTAAAAAAAAAAAAAATTAATTTAATCCAGGAGGAAAAAGGATCAGGGATTGCTTTTATTTTTATATTTTCCTTCAGGAATTACTAACCAAACACTTGCAGGAACATTTGCACTGCCTTGTTGTTATTCCCTCCTGTATACTTAAAGGTTTTCTAAAACTCGTTAACTCTGCAATAGGCTACCCAGGGAGGCTGTGGATGCCTCCTCCCTGAGGGTATTCAAGGCCAGGTTGGATGAGGCCTTGAGCAGCTGGGGCTCCTTGAGAGGTGTTCCTGATTGTGGCTTGGAGGTTGGAGTGGATGATCTCTAAAGTCCCTTCCAACCTAAACCATTCTATGATTTTCAAGTACTGTGGTCAAGAATCAGTGTGATGGAAACAGCAAAATGCCATGTTCTTCCCATATGGGTTTAAATTGGCAGAGGGGAGATTTAGACTGGATATTAGGAGGAAGTTTTTTACAGTGAGGGTGGTGAGACACTGGAACAGATTGCCCAGGGAGGTTGTGGTTGCTCCCTCCCTGGAGGTGTTCAAGGCCAGGTTGGATGAGGCCTTGAGTAACCTGTACTAGTGGGAGGTGTCCCTGCCTATGGCAGGGGGGTGGAACTAGATGATCCTTGAGGTCCCTTCCAACCTTACCATTCTATGATTCTATGATTCTATATCTGAAATGAAGCAAATACGCCAATATTTGGAATGGTGGAGCACAAAAAGCATAAACCAGAAAATAAAAGGAGCCAGGAAAGAGAAGGTGACTGAATCTCTGCCAGACCACTGTGAGATGCCAAATAAATAAGAAGTGAAATAGTTCTGCACCAAGGCTGCAATAACTTGCTGCAGCTGCACCGGCTGGATGTGTACAGTCCTCCTGGGTAGGACCTGAGGCAGCAAGTCAACTACAGAGGGCGCCAAGGCAAGCACAAGTCGACAATACACTCACTCACTCCGAGAGGAAGCAAACCGTCTCCTTTATCAGGAGATTAAGGAAAACTGGTGTTCCTGATTTAGTGAAACTGCTCTTGGAGCACTGCAGCAACACCAGCTCAAGGTGGATGTGGAGAAAATGAAGCTGGTTTTCAGGATGGTAGGGGGGGTTCGAGCATTTTCTGTTGGGAAAGCCTGAGGGCGCTGGGCTTATTGAGTACAAAAGAAAACAACCTAATACCACAGGACAGACACAAAAATGAGGGAGACAAGCTGACCTTGGTTGTGGCCAATGACAAAACTTAAGGGCACTGTCCCCAGACTGTGACTCAGGACTTCAGAGGAGACATCAGGGGGGAAAAAAAAGTTGGTTTTGGGAGGTTAGTGCTGCACTGGAACAGCGTACTCTGAGAACTGCTGGTGTCTCCATCCTGGGATCTTTCCAAAACTCATGGACAAAGTCACAGCTAACCTGATGTAGTGTGGGTAACAGTCCCAGCTCACACAGGAGGTGTGTTTCAGACTCCCAGAGGACACTTCATCCAGAGTAATCTGTAGATCATTAAGTCGACAATGCAGCACAGAATCTGATCTTGGATATGACATCTTTGTTTGTAATAAACAGGTGCCCTAATGATCAAGTCTGAGGGTGCTGGCTCAGTGATAATCACAGGTGTGAAGAGTGGACGTTATCTGTGCATGGACATGAAAGGAAACATTTTTGGTTCGGTGAGTGACTTTTATCAAGACTAAAAGGCAGCTGTAGTCTGTGGCTGTGATGCTCATTTCCTCAGCTAGGGCAAATCTGTGCAGCTACAGCATAAAGATGCAGATTTAAGCAAGCTGAAGATCTGCCACTTAGGTTAAATTTTCCTCCCTTCTTTGATTGTTGCAGAACTGAGTACCTGCTTGGATAAAGGAGGGCAGTGAGAGGCACTGGTGGACCAAAGTGAATGACTGCTGCAGGGTAGAGCCATGGGCTGGGGACAGCTCAAGAAACAACAGTAGTTAATCGTTATAATATCATTTAGTGAGGATGTGGGCATGCATCTCAGATCAGCAATGTGCTCTTGTGGCCAAGAAGGCCAATGGAATCCTGGGGTACATCAAGAAGAGTGTGTCCTGCAGATTGAGGGAGGTTTTCTTCCCCCTCTACTCTGCCCTGCTGAGGCCACACCTAGAATACTGAACCCAGTTCTGGGCTCAGGAGGGACAGGGATCTACTGGAGGGAGTCCAATAGAGGGCTACAAGGATGATGAAGGGACTGGAGCACTGCCTTGTGAGGAAGGCTGAGGGTCTTGAGGCTGTTTAGTCTGGACAGGAGAAGACTGAAAAGGGAGCTAATAAATGTCTATAAATATCTGATGGCTGGAAGTTAAGAAAGAAGGGGCAGGGACAGATTCAGCTCAGTTGTGCCCTGTGATAGGACAAGGGGCAATGGATGTAAGCTATAGCACAGGAAGTGCCACCTTGACGTGAGGAAGAGCTTCTTTACTGTAAGGGTCACAGAGCACTGAAGCTGGCAGCCCAGAGAGGTTGTGGAGTCTCCTTCTCTGGAGACTTTCAAGCCCTGTCTGGATGTGTTCCTCTGCAGCCTGAGCTAGATTCTGTGGTCCTGGTCTGGCAGGGGGCTTGGACTGGAAGAACTCCAGAGGTCACTTCAGACCCTCAACATCCTGTGATCTACATTTGATTAAGCTTGAGTTGTGTGAGTTACAGAGTTGGCAGATCAGAAAAACCTCATTCCTCTTTTGATCTTTAACTGGCATTTGTCATCGACCCAATCCCTCTGCTGACAGGTGCCATATTTTTTTTTCTTTTTCCTAAGCATTACTTCAGCCAAGAGGACTGTGTCTTCAACCACAGGACGCTGGAAAATGGATATGATGTCTACCAGTCTTCCAAACACCACTTCCTGGTTAGCTTAGGCAGAGTTAAACAAGTTTTCTTCCCTGGTATGAATCCACCACCATACTCACAGTTTTTATCCAGGAGAAATGAAATCCCTTTGTTTCGGTTCAACACACCTGAGCCCCACAGGCATACTAGAAGTGTAGATACGGACCCAGCGGACCCTCACCAGATCCTCGTTCCGCAGAGAAAGATCTCTGCCTTCGGATCTCAGTTGCAGCAGCAAGCAGACTTCTCCCACATTCCCAAAGAGCCCATGAGGATCAACCAGAATGATGTAGTCAACCCAGATGACCCACATGCTATGATGGATGCCAGAAGGTATGCAAGTCCTCGCTTCTATATCACAAGTTAACTGCAGCCCCACCACCTGCAAGCTGAAAAAGTGGGAGTATAGAACAGACCAAAGGAATTGTCCAGCACACTCGGTCTGAATGTCAAAATGGCCATTAGAAACTTGAAAGACATTGGGAAAAATCTCCTTAATTCCAAGTTTTGTACTTAGAGATGACAGTTTACCTGAAAAAAAAAAAAACAAAAAACAAACAAACAAAAAAAACCCCAACAAACAAAACCAACCAACCAACCAAAAACCCAAAACCCAAACCCCACAAAACTCAAGTAGAACATTTTCCATTTGGGGCTCTGTTTTACTGCAAAGAAGATACATTTTTGAAGAGAGTCATACAAACCATCAATTGAAAAAAAAAAAAGAGTTTGCTTGAATGAAACGAGAAGCTTATGTTACATTAATAATGGAAGTGCGATGAGACTTGGAGCATCTCGGGTTCCAACACAGAAAGGGAATCTTCTTACTGTTACCATCCCTGGCTGTGCAAGTGCAGCAAACTGTCTCACAACGTGTTATATTATGATATAAAATTATTCTATATGTTTTTAGTTGTTAAGTTGGAGCTTCAGTCACTTTTTACACCCGTGACCACTCTGCTGTCAGAACAGCAGCACACATGGGAAGCTGGAGTAACAGATGGGAGAACGGGGCAGGATCAAGTAGTTTTGTGTAGACAGGGTAATTTCTAGTACTTACTGAATCCAAGCTGAGGTTACTGAATTGTAACGCCACAATGTAGAAATATAATTATAGAATGTCTTAGTTTGGAAGGGATCATCTACTCAAACCTCCCTGCCATGGGCAGGGACACCTCTCAGCTAGATTCATCTGCTAAAGGCCTCATCCAACCCAGCCTGCAACACCACCAGGCAGGAGACATACACAACTTCCCTGGGCAGCCTGTCCCAGAGTCTCACCACCCTTGTACTAAAGAATTTCCTAAGATCCAGTCTAATCTTGCTCCAAGGGACCCTCCAGTCTCCCTCAGATTCAAACCACTCCCCCTTGTCCTGTCTTTAGACACCCTTATGAAAAATCCCTCTGCAGCCTGTCTGGAGGATCCCTTCAGCTATTGGAAGGTAGCTCTAAGGTCCCCCTGGAGCCTTCTCTTCTCCAGGCTTAACAACCCCAACGCCCTCAGCCTGTCCTCAAAGCAGAGGTGTTCCAGCCCCTGGATCATCTTTGTGGCTCTCCTCTGGACTCACTCCAACATCTTCGTGTCCTTATGGGGACACCAGAACACCTTTGCATCTTTCCAACCCAGAGAGAGGTAACAGGACTGCTGACACTGGATAATGTGTTGTTTTGTACACGGCAGGGGAGTTAAAAAAGGAGAAAGTTATGGCTTACAGGCATTAAACAACTCATGAAGACTCTCATCTGATGAGTGAAAATTAGGTTTTATATTTAGAAAAGGAGAATCTAAAGTTTAGCATCCATGTTTCTACTTAGTTCTGAGCAGGTATCAGATGCTTTATACTTGTTAGAGTGAAGTTAATATTAATCAGGTCTCTAATACTGACAAACCCTTTTCCCTAGATTGGTGCATTTTATGGGTAAGTTTACTTATCAGAATCTGATCTCCATATATACATCTGAAGTTTACTAATCTCCAGTTAAAATGGGTTATGTCAAAGTGCAGATTATTCTGGGTTGTTTGTTTAGTATATTTAACAGCCTGACAATAGGCTGGAAGTGGCACATTTGTCCCAGGTGTGCTCATAGCAATAATGCAAAAGACATCAAGCTGGATTCAGGTACTCTTATTTTGTTGGTTTTTTGTTTTTTTGCTTTTTTTCTCCTGTCTTGTAAGCAGTTCTCTGAAGCTACTGGGTTTACAGCAGGGCAGAAAAATCAAAATAACGTCCCCTGTGTTTCTAACTCCCATTGAAATTGTTCTGGGTTTAGCACAGACTCTGTCCTGCTGACAGCATTCACAATAATTTTTTTCCCCCCCCATATATGTTGGCTTATATGATCTCTCCTAAGTCATATCAGTTTCCAAGGACAAAGCACAAGCTAAATGGTTACGATTAGACAGAGATTTCTGTCTCATAATTTGTTGAGTTTCATCTTCTAAAGTCATCATGGGTTTGATTAGTTTCAAAAGGAAAGGAGTGACTCTAACAGATTTAGATTTGCAGGGTGGGTGGAGAGTTGTGCATTTTCTTTGCTTACTCAAAATACAGCCAAACATTTTACCTTGCTGCCTACACAGTGGGGAGGTATGAGATTATTATTTATAATTTTGCTTAATCCCTACACCATTCTTATTTTTGGCTTTTGTTCCTTGAGAGCTCTGCCCTGCTCTTGAGCATTTGTTGTAAGCTCCACGGAGCTCTCCAGGAGTCCAAATCACCAGACCTCCAATCATTTCAACAACAAAAAGTTCAACCTTGTTCCACAGAACACTTCAATCAGAAGTGTCTGCAGGTTTAAATCTCTTCATCAATATCTTATCTATAAAAAAAAATAAGAAGGGTTGCTCACTCTGGCAGCAGCCAGGGGATTTAATCCCTAAGCTAAGAGGGAATGTACAGTAGATTTTGCATCCCCCCCTCTCCCTTCCCCCTATATTTCTAGCTATAGGAACTGTATAAAAATGTTGAAAGAACTAATTCTTTGGAGGAGATGCTGGCAATCACCAGAAGAAAGCATTCCTTATTTATATCCCAGTATTTATTTATTTATTTGAGTGAGTCTTGAGTACCACAAAATATTTATAAACATATTTATACATATCTGTCACTGTGTTGTAGAGACTGTGCCCATTTATAAATAAGTGCCAATAAACTTTTCCTTCTCTCCAGCTGGTGGATTTGGTTTTGTGTTGTCTGGCTTCCCTGTTTATAGAATCATAGAATGATTTAGGTTGGAAGTGACCTCAAAGATCATCTAGTTCCAACCCCCTGCCATAGGCAGGGACACCTCCCACTATAACAGGTTGCTCAAGGTCTCATCCAACCAGGCCTTGAACACCTCTAGGGAGGGAGCATCCACAACCTCCCTGGGCAACCTGTGCTGGTGTTTCACCGACCTCACTGTAAAAAACTTATGCCTAAGATCTAGTTTCAATCTCTCCTCTGCCAGTTTAAACTCATTACTCCTTGTCCTGTCATTACAAGATCTTGTAAACAGTCCCAGGTGGGGTCTCACAAGAGCAAAGGTGGAGAATCACCTCCCTTGCCCTGTTGGCCACACTTCTCTTGATGTAGCCCATGTCAAGTCTCCTGGGAAACTTCTGCAATCCAAAAGCAATGGAAAACCACTGGTCTAGCAGCTGAGTCCTGACAGGAAATAGTTGTGATCCTAGGTTTAAGATCACAGGATCACAGGATGTTAGGGATTGGAAGGGACTTCTGGAGATCTTCCAGTCCAACCCCCACTGCCAGATCAGGACCATAGAATCTAGCTCAGGTTGCACAGGAACACATCCAGACAGGGTTTGAAAGTCTCCAGAGAAGGAGTCTCCACAACCTCTCTGAGCAGCCTGTTCCAGTGCTCTGTGACCCTTACAGTGAAGAAGTTCTTCCTCATGTTGAGATGGAACTTCCTGTGCTGTGGTTTACATCCATTGCTTCTTGTCCTGTCACAGGGCACAACTGAGAAGAGTTTGTGCCCTCCCTCTTGATCCCAGCCCTCAGATAGTTATAAACACTGATTAGATCCCTTCTCAGTCTTCTGTTCACCAGTCCAAACAGCCCCAGGTCCCTCAGCCTCTCCTCACAGGGCAGTGCTCCAGACCCTTCATCATCTTTGTAGCCCTCCCTTGGACTCTTTTGAGTAGACCCTTGTCCCTCTTGAACTGGGAAGCCCAGAACTGGATGCAATATTCTAGGTGAATACTCAGCAGGGCAGAGTAGAGGGAGAGGAGAATCTCCCTTCATCTGCTGGCCACACTCCTCTTAATGCCCCCCAGGATCCTATTTGCCTTCTTGGCCACCAGGGCACATTGGTGTCCTAGGGTACAAGATACTTGGTACATTATCACTACTGCTCACACAGAATATTCTAACTCCAATTCTAGGGCTAAGGTTCTGTTTTGCAGCAGACGGTTCACAGACTGAATAAACTGTAGACATCATCTTCATAGTTCTTTCCTGCAATGGTCTCAGGGCATCAAGACCCAGAAGACAACTGCAAAATGGCAAATGCCCATAGATCTAACAGGTTATCTCCTCACAGTGCTTCCCCTCACTGCAGATACTCTGTGGAGCGCTGTCATAGCCAGTAGCATCATTTGTATCTGCTCTGGTGCTAATACAGAAGAACCACAGAATCACAGAACACACCTCCAAGCTCATCCAGTGCAACCCTCAACTCAGCACTGAAGGCTCAACAATAAAGCATGTCTCTAAATGCCAGGTCCACACAGTGCTTGAACTGCAGACATAGTGACTGCACCACTGCCCTGGGACCAGCTCAGTGTTTGAGAACCCTCTCTATTTCCTAATATCCAGCCTGAACCTCCCCTGGCACAGCTTGGAACCATTTCCTCTGGCCCTGTCACTTGACATCAAGAAGAGGCTGCCCCCTCCTTGCTCCAGCCTCCCTTCANAAATGCCAGGTCCACACAGTGCTTGAACTGCAGACATAGTGACTGCACCACTGCCCTGGGACCAGCTCAGTGTTTGAGAACCCTCTCTATTTCCTAATATCCAGCCTGAACCTCCCCTGGCACAGCTTGGAACCATTTCCTCTGGCCCTGTCACTTGACATCAAGAAGAGGCTGCCCCCTCCTTGCTCCAGCCTCCCTTCAGGTAGTTGCAGAGAGCCAGCCTCCTCATTTCCAGACTGAATAGCCCCAACTCCCTCAGATGCTACTCACAACCCAGGTGCTCCAAGCCCTTCTCCAGCCTCGTTGCCCCTCTCTGGACATGCTCCAGCCCCTCAATGTCCTTCCTGTAGTGAGAGGCCCAGAACTGAACACAGCACTTGAGGTGTTGCCTCACCAGTGCTGAGCACAGGGAATGATCATAGAATCATAGAATGGAAAAGTTGGAAGGGACCTCAAGGATCATCTAGTTCCAACCCCCCGCCATAGGCAGGGACACCTCCCACTAGTACAGGTTACTCAAGGCCTTGTCCAACCTGGCCTTGAACACCTCCAGGGAGGGAGCAGCCACAGCCTCCCTGGGCAACCTGTTCCAGTGCCTCACTACCCCCACTGTAAAGAACTTCCTCCTAACATCCAGTCTAAATCTTCCCTCTGCCAG
>VWZE01000737.1:169597-181787 GCA_013396675.1 Eubucco bourcierii
CAGCCTGAACCTCCCCTGGCACAGCTTGGAACCATTTCCTCTGGCCCTGTCACTTGACATCAAGAAGAGGCTGCCCCCTCCTTGCTCCAGCCTCCCTTCAGGTAGTTGTAGAGAGCCAGCCTCCTCATTTCCAGACTGAATAGCCCCAACTCCCTCAGATGCTACTCACAACCCAGGTGCTCCAAGCCCTTCTCCAGCCTCGTTGCCCCTCTCTGGACATGCTCCAGCCCCTCAATGTCCTTCCTGTAGTGAGAGGCCCAGAACTGAACACAGCACTTGAGGTGTTGCCTCACCAGTGCTGAGCACAGGGAATGATCATAGAATCATAGAATGGAAAAGTTGGAAGGGACCTCAAGGATCATCTAGTTCCAACCCCCCGCCATAGGCAGGGACACCTCCCACTAGTACAGGTTACTCAAGGCCTTGTCCAACCTGGCCTTGAACACCTCCAGGGAGGGAGCAGCCACAGCCTCCCTGGGCAACCTGTTCCAGTGCCTCACTACCCCCACTGTAAAGAACTTCCTCCTAACATCCAGTCTAAATCTTCCCTCTGCCAGTTTAAACCCATTGCCCCTCNAAGGCTACTCTAAGGTCTCCTCGAAGCCTTCTCTTCTCCAGGCTGAAGAGCCCCAATTCTCTCAGTCTATCCTCATAGCAGAGCTGCTCCAGCCCTCTGATCATCTTTGTGGCCCTCCTCTGGACCCACTCCAACAGTTCCATGTCCTTCCTGTGCTGAGGGCTCCAGAACTGCACACAGTACTCCAGGTGGGGTCTGACAAGAGCAAAGGGGCAGAATCCCCTCCCTTGCCCTGCTGGCCACACTGCTCTTGATGCAGCCCAGGACTCAGTTGCTGTCTGGGCTGCATGCTTACACTGCAATCACCTCCTGTCCTTGCTGGCCACAGTGTTTCTAACCAAGCCAGGATGCCATTTGCCTTCTTGGCCACCTGGGCACACTGCTGGCTCATATTCAGTTGACTGTCAACTAATATCCCCAGGCCACTCTCCAAGTTGCAGCTTTCCAACCACACATCCCCAAGTCTGTAGCATGGGACTGTTGTGAACCAAGTGCAGTACTTGGCAATTGAGCTCGTTGAGGTATAACAGAGGACAGACCCCACCTCTGAGCCCTGGGGTCTCCACTAGTGAGTGAGCAGCAGTTAGATTTAGCTCCATTCACCATCACTCTTTGGGCTTGGTCATCCAGCCAGTCCTTAATCCAGTGCAGAGTGCACTTATCCAAGCCTTGTGCCACAAGCGTCTGAAGGAGAATGCTGTGGGAGGCAGTGCCAGAGCCTTTTCTGAAGCCCAGGCAGTGTTCATGGCACTTGCCTCATCCCCTAGATGGGTCACCTCGTTGTAGGAGGAGATCAGTTATGCTATGATTTTATCATAGACTGAATCATGCAGTTACAGGCGATGCTTCCTCATCAACATTTCCACAGTCCTATATTTTTATTCAAGCTCATGCCATAAAAATTGCCCCATGAGGAACTTGACCTTGGATATCACTGCTTACTCATGCTCATAACTTGCTTGCATATCTCCTTCATATTTTTTTTTCTTTTCTTCCCTAGCAACATTTATCTTTTCATGTTGAAGTGATGTATCCAGCACGGTATTGTGTCAACTGTTCAACAAAAATACCACCTAGATCATATTCCATCATATTTTCCCTTGCCTAGACATCAGTTATTTCATTAAAGTAAAATTAGTGTAGTCTATTGTGAAATACAGTAAAAAAACCCAAAACATTTAATTATAGGTTTTATTTACTTGATTGTAATAACATTCTCCTCCAAAATTTGTTGTAAAGCCCTGAATCTTAAGGCCAAGCTCAGAGTTTTGGAATATTACTTTGTTCCCTGTCCTCACAGAAAATATTTTGTTTCCTATTCTCTGGTCTTATGGTTCCATGCCTGTCCCGACAGATCTATTTAAAATACTTGCTTATGGATGTGCAATTTTAGATGTGCCTTCAGAATTCTGGGATAAAGATTAGTCATTTTCCCTGACAGGAGCATATTAAATTCTTTAGTTCTTGGCTTCAAATGTGGTATTTTCCTTATCCTTGTACCCATTATCCCTCTTCTTTTGACCCTTGTGTCCTACGCTGTTGTAAATCAAGGAATAAATCAAGGAATGTAAATCAAGGAATGGCCTGCATCAGGAATAGTGTGGCCAGCAGGAGCAGGGAGGTCATTCTCCCCCTGGACTCTGCACTGCTTAGGCCACACCTTGAGTACTGTGTCCAGCTCTGGGCCCCTCAATTTAAGAAGGACACTGAGGTGCTTGAGCGTGTCCAGAGAAGGGCAACGAGGCTGGGGAGAGGCCTCGAGCACAAGCCCTATGAAGAGAGGCTGAGGGAGCTGGGATTGTTTAGCCTGGAGGAGGCTCAGGGGGTACCTTCTTGCTGTCTACAACTACCTGAAGGGTGGTTGTAGCCAGGGGCAGGTTGCTTTCTCCTCTCAGGCAACCAGCACCAGAACAAGAGGACACAGTCTCAAGCTGTGCCAGGGTAAGTTTAGGCTGGAGGTGAGGAGAAAGTTCTTCACTGAGAGAGTCATTGGCTACTGGAATGGGCTGCCCAGGGAGGGGGGGGAGTCACCTTCCCGGGAGGTGTTCAAGGCAGGTTTGGACGTGGCACTTGGTGCCATGGTCTAGTCTTGAGGGCTGTGGTATAGGGTTGGGCTTGATGATCTTTGAGGTCTCTTCCAACCTTGGTGATACTGTGATACTGTGAATTCATTTGGATGATATAATTTAAGACTGTCTGATCTCTAGGTAGACACGCAACATTTTTGATACTCCTTTCACAGAATTCACCAAGTGTTAGGGGTTGAAAGATATCTCCAGAGGTCATCAAGTCCAGCCCCCCTGCCAAAGCAACCTTTCCTTGTTCTCTATTTTGATATGAACATCTCAATATAGTTTTACTATTTGTTTTATTTTCATAAAATCATAGAACAGCCTCTCTGGAAAGACCTTTGAGATCATCTAATCCAACCTCCCTGCCATGGGGACACCTCTCAACTAGACCAGGTTACTCAAGGCCCCTATTGTACCTGACCTTCAACATCTCCAGGGAGGAGGCATCCACAACCTCCCTGAACAATCCATTCCAGAGTCTTGACACAGTCATAGTGAAGAATTCCTTCCTAAGATCCAGTCTAAATCTATTCTTCAATTTAAATCCATTTCCCCTTGTCCTATCAGTGGACACTCTTGTACAAAGTCCCTCTACAGCCCTCCTGTAGGATCCCTTCAGGTGTTGGAAGGCAGTTACAATGCTCCCCCAGAGTCTTCTCTTCTCCAGGCTGAACAATCCCAGCTCCCTTAGCCTATCCACCTAGCAGAGGTGTTCGATTTTGCAAATGCTGGTCATGTATCTAGGGTACAGTGTGATGTAACTTTCTTTCTATTCCTCATAAGCTCTCTTAGCAGAATCAGGAACACATTCTGAGTGTTGATTTAACTGGGTCTCTGTAATTTCTGCTTGTTTGGGCTGTAACTTTCAGATAATTTTTACCTTTCTACTCAACAAGCAAAGCTTCCCCCCACCCCTCTTTCTTCCATGTCAAGTCTATTTAATGTCCTTAAGTACAGCTGACCTTATTAAGCTGACTCTGATTCTAGTCCTTCTGAAATAAAACTTTTTTTAAACCTCAGCTTCTAAGTAAACTCACTTCCCAGTAAATAACTCTTTTTAAATAAGACCTACCACAGTTAAGTCCACTTAGGTTTGGCTATAGCTTGATGAATGAACTGGGCATCAGAGGGAAACTACCATATCCACTTGTGCCCCAAAAGGGGTTCTGCCTACCTAGAACTCAAGTGAATTTCTTTGGTCACCAACACTTGCCTGATCATGACTTGTATTTTTTATCTTGGTGTTCTCCTGTGCCTATATTCTCATAACCTCTTCTCTGATTGTGCTCTCGGGGGCCTCATCTACCAGCTTCTGGCATTCAGGTAGGATATTTGTAGACTCACACAGGGCTCCCTGCATGCCAGGAAATCCCAGCGATGTTTGTGAATGCCATTAGAGCTATCTCAGTACCGGAGACCTGCCCACACATGAGTTTGCCACATCCACAGATGCCAGGGAAACAGCTCACAAACTGTGCAGTTGATTCATGCTCACACAGCTGCCCTTTGCCTGAGGTTACTGTACACCCAAAAAATCCTTCAGCTCACAGCCAAAGCCCTCACAAGAAGGACACATCTGGGGAAAATCTGACGTATTTTAGGTCCAGGCATGCGGGCTGTGGATTTGAGGCAATTTCATGAAATACCAAAAGCTTGGACAAAGAATGCATATGATCTAACTTCTATAGCTACCAAAAAAGACAGAAAAAAAAACAACAATAAAAAACACCAACCCAAAACCAACAGAAACCACCTCCTCCAAAGACAGGACTATGGAAAACAAACCCAAAAGAACTCTGGGGATAGAGCAAGTATCTTGGAAAAAAGGGCTGATACTTTAGAGGAAGGAAACTGATTTTACCAGAGCACTCTGCCCAAGTGCATGCTTGGTGACACATTTAGCAGACCTACCAGCAGATGATGGTGGGGCTAAAACTGAGGAACACGTATGCTACCTTGCAGGGAACTTTCAAGTCCTCTTTGCCTCTCCCATCACCTTTTCCAAATCAAGCCTGGCCTGGCAAAAACACATCACAGGATGTTAGGGGTTGGAAGGGACCTCTTGAGATCTTCCAGTCCAACCCCTCTGACACAGCAGGACCATAGAATCTAGGGCAGGTCACACAGGAACACATCCACATAGGTCTTGACAGTCTCCAAAGACGGAAACTCCACAGCCTCTCTGGGCAGCCTGTTCCAGTGCTCTGTGAACCTTACAGTAAAGCTCTTCCTCACATCAAGGTGGAACTTCTGTGCTGTAGTTTACATTCATTGCTCCTTGTCCTACCACAGGGCACAAGTGAGCAGAGGCTGTCCCTGTCCCTTCCTTCCTGACCCCCAGCCCTCAGATATTTATAGACATTTATTAGATCCCCGCTCAAGTCTTCTCATCTCCAGACTGAACAGCCTCAGATCTCTCAGGCTTTCCTCATAAGGCAGTGCTCCAGTCCCTTCATCAGCTTTCTAAGCACTCGGTTGGACCTGTACCTCTTGAAGTGAGGAGCCCAGAACTGCATGCAATATTAATTAAACAATTAAATAATTTATAATTAAGTAATTAATTAGAATTTGGCGGAAAAAAAAAAAAAGCCAACATGAGCAATTATTTTATCAAAGGAGGTCACAACTCCCCTACCTTTCTGAGGCATCCCTTTTTTGGGGGAGAAGAATGTCACAGGATTCTTCCAACAAAAGAAAATGATCTCTTAGAAATGAAGGGGATGAGTTTGCTCTTGATCCTGGTGATCTCCACAGTTACCTTTTCTTCCCCTATTGTTCAGCTCAATAATCCTGCCAAGGTTTTTTGCTTCAGCCTTTGCCAGTTTAAAAGATAAAGCCTGGACTGGTTCTCTCTCTCAGATCTGACCACAGGCCATTACATGGGCATGCTCAGATTTCTAATGTTTGCTTCAGCTCCATTTTCCTGCAGAGGCAGGAAGATACTTTTTTCCTGTCACTTGAAATCCTTATGATCCTGGTCATGTGTTTAACAGTTTGATCTGCTTTCACAGCCTCTTACATCTTGGCAGCTCCTGCTGAAAATTCACCCTGTAGTTAAGGCCTTGTCTCCTGCTGCTAATTAGAGCCTGGCATTCCACAAGGACAAAATATTCACTGCCCACCACTGAGTAATCCCTCAAATATTTATGTTCTGCTGCTATTCCTAACAGAACCATCTGTAACTGCAGCTTTCCCATGATCCCAATAAACTCTATGGAATTACTGTATCAATGCCCAAAAGCCACTGTTACAAGAGCAAGAAGAAAGATCTAATCTTTGTGTCAACTTAAAGACTTTAAGAGACTACGCAGATACCTAAAGGAAAAAAAGCTTTACGATTAACTTCAGAAGCTTCCAAAACCACTGAATAATTTCTTCTAGTGCATGGGAAAACTTACAGCTGATATAACAAAAGTAAAACAAAAGGCATAACTGTATTACGACAAGCTCTAAGCTCACTTAGGCCAGCATCCTGTCCTCAACTGATTATGCACTCTTGGCCACTGGCAGATGTTTGCAGCATCAGGTAAACTGTTTTCCTCTCTGTGGACTGCTTTTCAGACAGGTAGTTTCATAGTTGTTGGCTGGATAGACAAAGCAAAGCAAGGAGCCTTAGTCTCATCTCTACATTCTGGAGAGCACTACCTTAGAAGTTCACCTCCAGTAACCACAGGGCTGAACATTTCCCACTTCACCTTCTACATTTCAGCAGTACTGAATGAACTGCACACAGAAGCAGATCCCTGTTCTGTGTTCAGGCAGGAACGGGAACTTCCCTAGTGAATGTCAGCCACAAGAAGCAGTACAGTGCAGTCGCCAGTCAAGGTTGCCAACTCTGGGACTGTTTGAGGAGTGCCGCAGTAAAGTATAGGTATCCACTTACAGAATCACAGGATAGCTTGGCTTGGAAAGGACATCTAAAGCTCATCTGGTCCAACGCCCCTGCAGTCAGCAGGGGCATCCTCAACTAGATCAGGTTGCCCAGAGTACTGTTGAGCCTCACCTTGAAGGTCTTCAGGGATGGGGCTTCAACCACCTTCTTGGGCAACCTGTTCCAGTGTTTCACCAGTCTCACGCTAAAGAGCTTCTTCCTGACATCCAATCTAAACCTACTCTAGTCTGAAGCCATTGCCCCTGTCCTATCACTCCAGGCCTTTGGAAACAGTTTCTCTGCAGCCTTCTTGGAAGTCCATTCGGGTACTGGAAGACTGCTACCAGGTTTCTCTGGAGCCTTCTCTCCTCCAGCCTGGACAACCTCAACTCACCCTGTCTTTGTAGCGGAGGTGTTCCAGCCCCCTGATCATTTTCATGGCCCTCCTCATTAGGTCCTGCATTGAGGGCTCCCGAGCTGGATGTAGTATTCCAGGTGAGGTCTTGCCAGAGCAAAAGTGGCAGAATCATTGCTTTTTTCTCCTGAAAATTCAGTTTCTGCTTCAAGGCAAAGAAGCCAACCAGACTGAAGTACACAGAACAGTGTAATTTTTTAATTACTATTAAAAAAAAAAAATCAAACATTTAATTATGTAGAGTTGCAAGCTGTTTAAGGACATCCTTAACATTTCACCATCAGTAGCGACTCTTCCTTCCAAAGAAAAGCCCTAAAAAGGGCTCTTTTTTCACAGCAGAAGATCAGCATGGGGTTTTTCAGAAGGAAAGAAAAGACAAAACCAAACCAACCCAACCAACCACACCAAACCAATCCAAACCAAACCAACCAACCAAACAAAACAAACAACATCCAATAAGCCAGGAATCTACATGACTTGAGCAAAGTTTCAGAGAGTAATATTAAAAAATAATATTTTATTTTTAAAAAATCCACAAACCACACAAAATGGAATTCTATCCAGGAGGCTTTATTAAAATAGGCTTAAAGTACACAAATGAAGAAAAACTGTGTGGATGTTACATAAATAACACAGATAAGCTTCCAGAGTAACACCACAAAAACCCCAGCGGGGAAAGAACTCAGCACTATCAATAGCTATAAACAACTTTAAGTCAAACAATCAAACTTGCCTAATTCTAGGCAAACATTCATCAAGTGTATGACTGCAGCTGACAAAAAGATTCTAGTCAGGTACAACTCACCCTATTGATAAGGCTCCTTTTCAGAAGAGAGATTTATTTCAACTATGTGCATTTGAATCCTCATCCTGCTTACAGTTAAAAATAAATACTTTTGGTTTTGTCTTCAACAGAGAGGGCTCAACAACACTAAGAACTACTTACAAGACACTCCTGTGAGGTAGGTATAGCATCGTCCCCATTTTAGAAATGGAAGAGATTTGCCCAGAGTCTCACAGCTATCCAAGCAGCAGAGGCAGGAACATATCCCCTGACTCTGCACCCAACCTTTCCCACTAGGCGATGCTCCTATTGCATTCAAAAGCTTCTTTTAAGACAGTCTCTATTGTAATATTCAATATAGCATTTTGTAATAAAACACGAATACAGTCTACCTCACCTTAGAGGTACTATTCCTCTCTCCTCCCCAGCTCTAACCTGGAGATAACCAAAATAATTACGGGCTATTGAAAAGAAGTTTTAAGAAATATGCACTACAGGAGTAGATACACAAGTGACTGGAAGTATCCCTTCAAAAAACATTTGTGTTATTTCTCTAGTGCCAAAGGACAGTGGGCACAAGGACCATGCAAATTGTGTTAAGGATGGTAAGCAGCTGTATGCCTTCAGTTTTGCAGTTTAGTGTCAAGAAACTCCAGTCATCTCAAGTAATTACTACAGATACCTTTCCCTGGCTTAGCGTAACGGTGATCCTGCTCCTACAAGGACTCTTAAAACACTTTTGGAGCAACACATTCAGCTCCCACATTCACCAAGTGAGAGTCTTGATTAAGACAAACACATGTGATTTCAGGTTTTAACACGTTTCCATTTTCAAGCTTCACAATGAAGTGACTAACTCCTGTATTGGGACTGACAGAAGACAACTGAGACTTTGTTATATCTGTTGGTAAAGTACAGTTGAGATCTGAAACAAAATAACCAATCCAGTTCCTCATGTAGGCTCCATGACTCACCACTAATATACTGGCATCTAATGTCTGAGAAGCTCCATCAGAGCTAAGTTCTGTTTCACTGCAGTGGTTTGTCCAAGGGAAACCTGACTGTTCTGCAGGTGCTTCTGAGCTTCTGGTTGCTGCAGCACACACGTCTTGCTCTTTCTGTTCCAATTCAACAGCAAGCCGACACAGGAAGTCAAAAAAATCCCTTGCACGTTCTCTTACCTAAAGAGAAAGGTCAGAAGAGCAAAGTGTGAAGAATTCAAGAGACTTCAGCTTCCAAAATTTGAAATGTAACTACTCCAGTCACAAGACATACATGTATCACAAACAACTAACTAAGTCCAAGAAATCAATGGGAAGTTAATTGGAATGCTGAAGAACTGTGCCCTCCAATGCCCAAGGCTGGGAGAGCAATTGGCATCATTCTGCAAATGAGAGCTTCGTGAGCAATCAGTCTCAAAATCCAATACAGAGATTCCCTGCTTGGAAGCTATTCACTCTAAACTGTTCAAGTAGTGTTTTTTTAGCTAAGAAAATAACCACCTTTGTTTGGCTGAGCTCTCAATAAGATTTTCCTAAGTACACAACAGCTGCACTGATAAAATGGCCTAGAAAGCAGGGCACAAACAAACCAAAAATACAATACTTCATCCAACGTTTCTCCTCCAGAAGGTGTGAATGAAGGACATTGCTCTCCAGCAGCCTTTGCCATAGCCTTGAGGTCAGTCAGAGGCCTTCCTTCTGCAACACCATATTTCTGTAAGAGGCAAGTCACAAAGAGAACTTCTTCTCATCAAGAAATACCCAAAACCAGACAAGAGGTACAACTATTCCTGTCATCCAGAGAAGCTAATCAGGGAAACAGACTGGTCCATGGGCAGCAGAAAGCTCGGCAGGACTCTGTGCAAATGAAAAAGTATAAACAGCTACAAAGCCAACAGTGGGTTGTGCCATTAGGCTAGACAAGGTAGGCAGAGGGAGCATTTTAGCATCTTACATACGGGGTTAGAAAACATGGCTCAGCTTTTTATTACATTTAAGTAGCTCCCTCTACATGTTACTTGAATCAAAGCATCACATTGCAGCATAAAACACCACAGCTCTGTGGTGTTTCAAACTGTGCACCTGCTGTGAAGAGCTGAGTTTTGGGTGATTAAAAGCACCTCAAAACGTGCTCTTCACTTAGTGTCACCATTTCACAAACCAACTATCCACTAGCAGTAACTTCCATTTGCTGTTATTCAGCACTCAACATTAAAATCATCTCTTTTGGCACTTACTCTCTCTCGAAGTCTTGCATCATATTTGATTTCCAAGTCATTGGAAAACTTATTTTTCCCTAGGATTGTGGCAGCAGTCTGAAAAAGTGAATGGAGAGTCAGATCAATGAGCTGCTTTCTCACGGAACAGACAGACCACCTCACGCCACTACAGCCAGTGTAAACCACATTAGGAGTACCCAACAACCCAAACAAACAGGATAAAAAGTTTTCCGGCTAGTGGAGTCTGTCAGAATTGGATATATGGCAGAAAAGCCCCAATCTTCTGAAAGTTCACAGAACTGTCAGGAAGGGACCCCAAGGATCATCTAGTTCCAAGCCCCCTGCCATGGGCAGGGATACCTCACACTAGATCAGGTTGTTCAGAGCCACATCCAGCCTGGCCTTAAAAACGTCCATGGATGGAGCTTCTGCTACCTCCTTGGGCAACCTGTTCCAGTGCCTCATCACCCTCATGGTAAAGAACTTCTTCCTAATATCCAATCTAAATCTCCCCTCCTCCAGCTTGGATCCATTCCCCCTAGTCCTATCACTACCCAACATCCTAAAAAGTCCCTCTCCAGCTTTCCTGTAGCCCCTCTTCAGATATTCAAAATAAGGTCTCCTCGGAGCCTTCTCTTCTCCAAACTGAACAAATCTCCTTCAAATCTAGTCTAAAGCTCTATCAAATTATTTCATAATTCAAAGTCCAGAACAGCTGAAGACACTCGGCACCCATGAAGGGCAGCAAGATGCACGGCAGCAGTAGGATTCAGCAGGATAAAAGATGCATCTTCTTGAGTACAGTGCTACCTACAAAGCAATCATGCTGACACTTTCTTTACACGTGGTATGTTGGTCAGACTCACAAGCAGTACATTCCTGATCAATAAATCCAACTACAAAAAATACAGCATCTCAAAATGGAATCTCTCTCTGGCAGGTGTGCCTCTGAAAAAAATTACTCTTGAAGCAGTCAGGGGGTAGGAGGGTGTTTGCTAGCAACATACTGAAGTGTCTGCTTCAGTTTTATGAAGGAAAAGTGCATTGGACAACACAGTCAGAGATCTACAGGAAGGCTGGAGAGAGACTTTCCATAAGGATATCGAGCAACTGGACAAGGAAAAATGGTTTGAAGCTGAGGGAGAGTAGATTTAGACTGGCTCTTGTGAAGTTCTTCAGTACAAGTGTGGTGGGACTCAGAAACAGGTTGCCCAGGGAGGTTGTGGATGCCTCCTCCGTGGAGGTGTTCAAGGCCAAGTTGCCTGAGTCTAGTTGAGAGGCATCCCTGTCCAAGGCAGGGATACTGGAGCAGACTATCTGTGAGGTCACTTCCAACCTAAGCCATTCTATGGATCTATGAAAAAGAAAATAAAAATCTATCTTACTGTATTTACCTGCCTTTTGATAGCATGGCTGTTATGGTTTGAGGGGTTCCAGGTTATCCCAGACAGAGAAAACTCAAAGGGCTTAGTCTGCTTTTAACAACAGGCTGGATGTCTTGAGTTTTGTGCCACCTATCTTTTCTCTCTTCCAAAGAAGCAACTGATTTTGGGGGTGCAGGCAGGGCAAGACAACTCATGAAGGGGAAATTCTGCTATCGCTTTGGAAAAAGTCCTGCCTAATAGAGGCTCTGGTGTGTTGCATATTATACACCTGTCTGGCTGCCACAGCCAGGAATGGAAACTAAAGGACAGCTAAACTGCTCATGATTTAAACATGTACCCAAGTGTGAAGGCTGTGCTGCATCTGCATGCAGTCATAACTGGGAACACAGGCTGGAAGTGCTGTGCAAATGTCCACATTCAACTGAGCTGACATTCAAAGAACTTATTTTGAGAAGGTTCCTTGGATCCTAGCAAATAATATGCAGCTTTGTTACATCATCAGGATTTTATGACCTATTTAATGTATTGCTTAAAAAAGGATCTTTCTTGCAACTTTAAATTTCTGTCCCAGAATAATGGCAAAGTTCAGACAGGGTTGAATCAACCTCTTTGTACACAAGTAGTAAAGTTAATTATTATGTTTATTCCTGAAATTTCTCCAGGAATAGGATTTTATTCTGTACATTCACCTGCTGAGCTCCTAATTCATAGTGTGAATTGTAAATACTAAACATGAAGCCTTATATACTGTACTTAAACCAAGATCTGCTCTGAAAATTGACTTCCTCACACCTTTCCTACCCCATCCATTACTGGAATACCAGCACGCTTCAGAAATATTCCTGAATATTCCAAACACCCACAG
>VWZE01000737.1:181829-202944 GCA_013396675.1 Eubucco bourcierii
GGGGGGAGGATGGAAAATACTCAAAGACTTTCTCTCATCCTTCTCAAGACCCAGATTGTGCCAGTCCTGGACTCACCTTTACTGCTGCAAAGTTCCAGTTTGCAAGCTGCAAAGCTCTAAGCAAATGGAAGTTTCAGCTTTACACATATTTGGAAAAACTTCCTCAAGTCTGGACAGTTTGTCAAACAAATAGCAAAACACATTTCCCTTATGAAGAGGACAGGTTCAGGTCTGTCTTCTATGTTATGAGATGCCTCAATGGAAAAGACTGTCTCAAATCATAGAATTGTCAGGGTTGGAAGGGATCTCAAGGATCATCTACTTCCAACCCCCCTGCCATGGGCAAGGGCACCTCACACTAAATCAGGTTGCTCAGAGCCACATCTAGTCTGGCCTTAAAGACCTCCAGTGATGGGGCTTCCACCACCTTCCTGGGCAACCTGTTCCACCCTCATGAGGTGACGAACTTCTTCCTAACATCCAGTCTGAATCTACCCGTTTCTACTTTTGCTCCATTCCCCCCAATCCTATCACTACCTGACATCCTAAAAAGTCCCTCACCAGCATTCTTGTAGGGCCCCTTCAGATACTGGAAGGCCACAATACAGCCTCCTTGGGGGCCTTCTCCAGACTGAACAGCCTCAACTCTCTCAGTCTGTCTCCATAGGAGAGGAGCTCCAGCTCTCTGACCATCCTCATGGCCTTCTCTGGACACAATCCAGCATAGAATCATAGAATGGTAAGGTTGGAAGGGACTTCAAGGATCATCTAGTTCCAACCCCCTGCCATAGGCAGGGACACCTCCCACTAGTACAGGTTACTCAAGGCCTCAAGGTATCTCCAGATCTTTCTTGTAGTAGTGGCTCCAGAACTGGATGCAGTACTCCAGGTGGGGTCTCAGCAGAGTGCAGCAGAATCACTTGATGCAGCCCAGGATCTGGTTGGCTCTCTGGGCTGCAAGTGCACACTGGTGGCTCATGCTGAGCTTCTCATCCACCAGAACCTCCAAGTCCCTCTCCCCAGGGCTGCTCTCAAGCTAGTAACTGCTCAGCCTGTATCAGTGCTTGGGATTGCCCCAAACCAGGTGCAAGGAAAAAAAACATTTAATCAACCTCACTCTCAAGTGGCTGAGAATTCAAAATCAATTCCTCCAAGGCAGGTGCATGGCACATACAGTCTTATGATCATTATAAGCACTAATAATGTCTTTAATCATAGTTTAACTAAGTTTAATATAGTTTAAGCTATGTTTTATATAGTTTAAGCAAAACTTGATCCTGCCTCTACTGGCCTTCATTCCTCAGAAAAACATAGCACAGTAAGACAGTACAACAACATTACGTCTTCCAAGGAAAGCTGACTTCAGTCTGTTACCTCTGACTACTCCATTACCAAGAACCAATGCACAGACAAAATAAGAGCAAATCCATATGAACTATACTGCAGCACATCCTGCAAAGCAAGCTAGCCTTCACTGCTTCCTAACTGAGCTCTTCTTATTGAAATTCCCTTACTCAGGGACCTTCTTGAACCCTACACAACAAAAACTGCAGCTGTAAGTCCATAAAAACAGCTTTTGGCTCTTTGTCACTGTATCACTTCTGCATCATCAACAGCACATAAATGGCAAATTCTGAAGCTAATAGTTACATTCATGTGCTGGTTTGAGGCTAATTAGAATATTTTAATAGAGAAAATTACACTATAGGCTGTGAAAGGAAAACATCATGATGCCTACTTCACTCACATGCTTGCTGGAGAATTGTTTGGGAACAATAACCAAAACATATAGATAAGTCAGTCTCTGTCTGTTTCTTGCTGGAACAGGAGCTGCTGGGGGGATCTAGCAGCTTCTGGTTCTTGGCTCCTCTGCCGATTAATTTTCACTAACCACTTTTCTTCTAACCCCCCTGGCCGATCTTCCTAATTTACCTTGCACGTAAGGCAAACCTTGGGGTAAGGTACAGGGGTGGGGAGAAGGTGGAAGGGTGGTTGGGAGCCCCTCCTGGGGTCTCTGATTTCTGGGAGGGGAGTTGTGTTGCTGTATTACCTTTAACTTGTATATTTCTGTAAATATTCCTGTATATAGTATATATATCTGCTGTACATTGTGTTGAGCTGTAAATAGAGCTTCATCTTTTTAACTTCCAGCTGGCTGAGTTCTAGTCTGGGTCATTTTACAAAGTGTGTGGGGGGCAAGTAACTCCCAAACCGTCACAATTCAGTTGCCTCAAGAAGCACTTACTTGCTTTGCTCGAAGGAGGTCACTTGAAAAGACATGAGTAAACTTCACATTACTGAGAAACAAACCAGCAGCATCTGCTTGTCTGAAACCAGTTGCTGAGAGTGGCTCATCCACTCCTTGACCTACAAAACAAAAGCCCATCCACATGAGGACATGCAAGCATTTAGCAGCCGAATAAACATGGCTGCAACAAAAAAACAAAAAAGCTCAGTCATAATCATAGAATCACAGAATGGCTCAGGTTGGAAAGGACTTTAGAGATCATCCAACCTCACTGACATGGGCAGGGACAGCTCTCAACCAGACTTGACTGCAAAAGGCCTCATCCAGCCTGGCCTTGAATACTTCCAGGAAGGAGGCATCTAAAACCTCCCTGGGCATTCTATTCTAGAGCTCCATCAGCCGAATTTCTTCCTAAGATCCAGTCTAAAACTACTCTCCCTCAGCCTCAAACCATTCGCCCTTGTCCTGTCTCTAGACACCTTTACAAAAAGTCCCTCCACAGCATTCTTAAAGGATCCCTTCAAGTACTGGAAGGCAGCTCTAAGGTCCCTCCAAAGTCTTCCCTTCTCTAGGCTTAACAACCCCAACACCCTCAGTATGTCCTCACAGCAGAGGTGTTCCAGCCCCTGGATCACCTTTGTGGCCCTCCTCTGGATTTGCTCCAACAGTTCTATGCCCTTCTTATGCTGAGGACACCAGAACTGGATGGGGGTGGGGTCTCAAGAGCAAAAGAGCAGAATCTCCTCATCTTGCCCTGCTGGCCACACTTCTCTTGCTGCAGCCCAGCACACAATTTGACTTCTGGGTTGCGTGAGGACACTGCTGGCTCATGGTGAGCTTCTCATCAATCAACACTGCTAAGTCCCTTTCTTCAGAGCTACTCTCTGTATTGTGACCTTTCAATATCTTAAGGGGGCCTGCAAGAAGGCTGGGGAGGGACTTTTTAGGCTGTGATAGGACTTGAGGGAATGGAACAAAGCTAGAAATGGGTAGATTCAGACTGGATCTTAGGAAGAGGTTCTTCACCATGAGGCTGGTGAGACCCTGGAATGAGTTGCCCAGGGAGGTGGTGGAAGCCCCATCGTGGAAGGTGTTTAAGGCCAGGCTGGATGAGGCTCTAGACAGTCTGATGCAGTGTGAGGTGTCCCTGCCCATGGCAGGGAGTTTGGAACTAGATGATCCTCGTGGTCCTTTCCAACCCTGACTGATTCTATGATTCTATAATACTCTCAATCCACTCTGCACCTAGCCTGGATTTGTGCCTGGGACTGGCCTGACCCAATAAAATGCTTCTCCTTCGGTAAAGTGACTGTTCCTCTGGTCTTTCCTAAACTCAGCCACACAAATGTTATGAAAAAAGGAAGTACAGGCTAGGGAGATTATGGATTATACTTATATTCACATATACATATGACAAATTTAAACTTAAATCAGAGGTCTACACTTTCTACAATCACTTGTCCTGTTTAGAATGGTCACTGGTAGGTTTCCTGCAAGAGCAATGTCACAACTGAAACTCAATGTTTTGATTATAAACAAGGAAGAGAACAATACAACTGAGCTCATGGTTTTGATACCAAAATACTCACTATGGGCAAAAAAAAGTATGAACAATGGGAGAGTCAAGACCTGACAAATACGAAATGATTGCTTCTCCCCATTCTTCACCATTGAAGACACCCTGATAAAGTGAAGCAATAAGAACAAAAGCAGCAAATGCTTGCAGTTTCACAAGAGTCTCACAGCTGAGGTAAACACAATCTGCTGGGGGCTCTCCCTCTTCCCCACTCCACCCTCCACAGTGACACCAATGCTCATGCAGCTTCAAAGAGAGCATGCTGATGGAGCAAACCCAGCTGAAATGCAGCAGCCCTTCTAAAAATTGTTTTCAACCAGAGGACTCTGTAAAACTAGCTGCTCAGAGAGCCTGTGGGAGAACCAAGAACCGCATCAGAGAGACAAAGCTGTAACATTCACAGCACACTTCGAGTTGGAAGGGACCTTAAAGACAATTCCATTCCAACTCCTCTGCTATGGGCAGGCACACCTTCCACTAGACCAGGTTGCTCAAAGCATCATTCAGCCTGGTCTTACACATTTTCAGGGATAAGTCATCGACAGCTTCTCTGGGCAACCTGTTCCAGCATCTCACCGCACTCATACCAAGTTCTTTTATTTGTGAAAAAGAGCTCTGGACATTTTTAAACAAGTCTTGAGCACTTCCTCAAACTACCACTGCCATCTCTGTAGGTTTGCTTTGAAAGAGGTCCCTTCTGACTTTACAAACTTACTGCTGGGGTGGTAATGATGCATAGTGTCAGAACTGATTGGCTAACTGAAAGGTGGTTGTAGCCAGGGGGAGGTTACCTTCTTCTCTCAGGTAAGCAGCACCAGAACAAGAGGACACAGTCTCAAGCTGTGCCAGGGGAAATTTAGGCTGGAGGTGAGGAGAATGTTCTTCACTGAGAGAGTCATTGGCTACTGGAATGGGCTGCCCAGGCAGGTGGTGGAGTCACCGTCCCTGGAGGTGTTCAAGGCGGGTTTGGATGTGGCACTTGGTGCCATGGTCTAGTCTTGAGGGCTGTGGTAATGGGTTGGACTTGATGATCTTTGAGGTCTCTTCCAACCCTGGTGATACTGTGATACCAAGGACTTTTCCAGTTGTCTGGTTTTGTGAGACAAAATTACTAATTTTAAAAAAAACATTCTGTGATCATTTGAATTCATAATTATTTTGCTTATATGTAACACTGAAACACTGCTTCACAGAATCACAGAATGTTAGGAGTTAGAAGAGACCTCAAAAGATCATCCAGTCCAACCCCCCTGCCAGAGAAGGACCACCTAGGGCAGGTCACACAGGAACACACTCAGGTGAGTTCTGAAAGTCTCCAGAGTAGGAGACCACATGACCACTCTGGGCAGCCTGCTTCAGTGCTCTGTCAGGAAAGAATAATTAATTTTCCATCTCTAACAAGCTATCAGAAAAACTGACACTAACCTTGCAGTATCTTGTCTTTGTTGTACCTTGTTTCTCCACTGCAAGAGATTAAAAACGGAAGAAAATTATCTCACAACAACATTAGGAATGTTCAAAACATTATTATATTAGATACCAACAGGAGACAGCAAAGCCTCAATACGAAAAAATGAGATACAGTACAGCACAGCCTCTTTTAAAAGGGACTTTACAAAATGAAACAAAAAAATGAACAACCCCCCCTCTCCCCCCCAAAAAAAACCCTCAGACAATTTTCAAGTAGTCAATATCACTATTTCATAGAATGGCTAAGGATGGGAGAGACCTTAAGAGATCATCTACTCCAACCTTCCAGCTGTGGGCAGGGACACCTCTCAACTCAGCTGCACAAAGCCTCTGGCAATGTGGCCTTGAACATTCCCAGGGAAGAGGTATCCACAACTTCCCTGGGCAACATATTCTAGAGCCTCATCACCGTTGTACTGAAGAACTTTTTCCTAAGACCAAAAAGAGCCTGGCACCTTCATCTTGATACCCACCCCTCAGATATTGATAGGCATCACTAAGATCCCTTCTCATCCTTCTCTTCTCAAGATTAAACAGCCCCAGGTCTCTCAGTCTTCATAGCAGAGATTTTCAAGTCCCTCAATCTTCCTTTTAGCTCTCCACTGGACTCTTTCCAGCAGATCCCTGCCTCTATTGAATTGGGGAGCCCAAAACTAGATGCCGTATTCCTGGTGTGGTCTCACCAGGACAGAGTTGTTTACACAGGAAAACTTAACAGCTACACTTGACAGGAACAAAGTTAAGCATCCTGATTTTGCTGAGACTCCACTTCTCTCTGAAATGTCACTTGCTTAAGGTTTTTGCAGTACTAAAGTCAAGTGTGCTGCTTGGTTTTCACACAGAGTTATCAATGCTTCTGTGTAGAAGTTCTCAAGATGAGTCCCAATCAGATAACTTGAGAACAGCAGGTTGATACCTTTAAGAGAAAATACTGTATTTTAGTACACTTCAAACAGTTTCCTGCACTGGGGGTTGCAGTTTAACTTTTCAGGTACACTCCACATCCCAGGAGCTACTTCCAGCTTCAGGAAAATACAGCAGGCTCGACAGAGTCCATCAGTTGGGACAGAGGTGGGGGAAGATCACAACATGCAGTTTTCCAAGTAACACTAAGGTAGCACAGTGCACACAAGCACAGTCTGATGGTTGAAGTCTCACTCATTTGCTGGTGAATGAACTGGATCTTTCTGAAGTGCCTGCCAGAGTTCCACCTGAAGATTCTAAGGTCAAATTGTTTCAGGTCTACATATTTTCTAGTTGACCCAAAAGTTAGACTGCAACTGCAAGACCAAGTCAGCAGACACAGGTTTTTCAGGGGAAGCCAAGGGCAACTCTTCACAGTAGAAAAAAAACCAAACAAACAAAAAAAGAGGCTTTGCTCCAATTGTACTGATTGAATATTAAAAAATATTCAAGAGGGGAAAAATACCTTTCATAAAAATTAAACAGTTAACTACTTTAAATTGCAGGGAGCCGGATCTTCTTCAGTCTAGTTAAGGTCACAGCTTTGTTGATATCCACTGTGTAATAGACGAAGCTACAAGTTCCAAGCACTGGAACTGGCTGTCCAGGGCAATGGTGGAGTCACCATCCCTGAAGGTGCCAAAAAACTGTAAATCTGGTACTTCGGGATATAGTTTAGTGAGCATGGCGGTGTTGGGTTGACAGCTGGACCAAATGATCTTAGAGGTTTTTTTCCAACCTTAACGATTCCATGGGAAAAACACCTCAATGATTTTAACGAAGTCACAAACGCCGATTAACATTCCATAACGTTCGACCACCACTCCTACACGAGCTCTCCGCCCCACCAGAGAGCTTCCTTCCGGCAGGAGAAAGGTCTCATGAGCAGTCACCTAAGGGGTCGCAGCGCACACTAACGTTAGGTATAACGCAGTCCTTCCAACGCTGCCACGCCAGGCCGGCATGAACGAGCCTCCTCACTAACACACTCCAGCACAGGAACATGGTGCTGGGAACCAGACCCAGCAACACTGGGGGCCGTAGGCCGACAACCCCCCGTCAGGGTCACTCCCCGCCATAACCCAGGCCACCTCCCTCAGGGGCTGGCCCAGCGCTCCCCTGCTCCGCCTACCGAGGCTACTTGCCGGGACACGCCGCCCGTCCGCCTGGCAGCAGCTGCGGCCCTGCAGGAGCAGCGCACGCTCAGCCGGCTGCCCCGAGGCGGGGACGGGGGGAGGGTAACGGAACCCCGCCGATGTCACGACCCCTCCTGGCACCGCCAGCGGAGGAGGGGAGGGCAGCGGGGAAAAGGAGCAAAGGCAGAGGCAAGGGCAAGGGCAATGCCTGGCTCTGCCCGGGACGGTGTGCCGCAGTACTCACTGCCGGACGACGGTCAACCCGAAGCGAACCATGGCGTAGCCACGCAGGTGCGCGCAGGCGTCACCTCAGCAGCAGCACCTCCAGCCCGCACTGCGGCGCCCTGCCGCTCCTCGCCCGGCGTGGCGTCATGGCCCCGCCCCTGCGGGGAGGAAGTGGTGGGGCGGAGGCGGTCCGGAAGCGGGAGGTGTCGGCGGTGGTTTGCCCGTCCGACGGTGCGAGCACCGCTGCGGTGCAAAGGCGCTGTTCTTTGCTTGCCTTCTGAAAGGATGGGCTTTGTCCGCGTTACATATGTTTCGCCCTTTAGGGCACGCGTTCATGGTCCGTTCTCCCGGGTCCTGCACTTGGGTCACAACAAACTCTGTGGCGTTACAGGCTTGGGACAGAGTGGCTGGAAAGCTGCCTGGGAGAAAAAGATCCGGGAGTGCTGGTTGGCAGCCAGCCGAAGATGAGCCAGCAGTGTGCTCAGGTAGCCGAGAAGGCCAACAGCATCCTGGCCTGGATCAGGAGTAGCGTGGCCAGCAGGAGCAGGGAAATGATAATTTCTGTGAATGCAGCACTGGTGAGGCTACACCTTGAGTGCTGCGTTCACTACGTTGAGGTGCTGGAGCATGCCCAGAGAAGGGCAACAAAGCTGGTGAAGGATCTGGAGAAGAGGTCTAAGGAGGAACAGTTGAGGGAACTGTGACTCTTCAGTCCAGAGAAAAGGAAGCTGAGGGGAGACCTTGCTCTCTACAACTACATGAAAGGGGGTTGTAGTGAGGTGGGTGTCACAAAAGGAGACGGCTTCAAGTTGCACCAGGGGAGGTTTAGGCTGGACACTAAGAAAAATACCTTTACTGAAAGAGTTGTGAGGCGCTGGACCCGACTGCTCAGGGAAGCAGTTGAGTCACCATCCCTGGACCTGTAGATGTTGTGCTAAGGGACATGGTTTAGTGGTGAACTTGACAGTGCCAAGTTAATAGTCAAACCTGATGATCTCAGAAGTCTTTTCCAACATAAGCAACTCTCATTTTATGTTTGTACTTTACAATTCAATAGCTTTCACCTCAAAACTAGTTTTCAGGTAGTCCGATGATTCTGGTTCCAAGGATTTGAATCAGCTTACTATGCTGCAGGAGGTTTAGTATTTGAGGGGGCTCTGCCTTGTTACATCAACCAAATTAAGTGTGAAAACTAAACAGTGACAGGACTTTGCCCAAGGTAGTATCAATGCTTGGAAAAATTACCCTAATTTTAAGTCAATTAAAAGTTTTGGGAGTCAAATCATACTCCCAGGTAATCATCACCAAAGATGGGAGCTGTTTCAAAGCAATGGTTTCAGAACAGCAGTTTGGAAGGCAAAGTAGCATATGATGGAAACATCCACAGTGCAGACATACACAACCATCTGGGGCCATAGAATCCCAGATTTGTCAGGACTGGAAGTGACCTCAAGAATCATCCAGTTCCAACCCCCATGCCATTGGCAGAGAGATCTCACACTAGATCAGGTTGCTCAGAACCCCTTCCAGCCTGGCCTTAAAGATCTCCAGGCCAGGCTGATCCTGTGCATCAGAAGTCCAGGACCACTATATGTTTTCTGAAAAACAAGACAGGTTTTCATTTTCTGTGGGTCCTTTTTGCCCAAATAATTTCAGCTCTAGATTGGTGGAATATGAGTTTGGGATCCATAGTCCTGGGATAAGTGAGCTATGTATTAAGACTGTTGCAGAGTGGTTTGTTGGACAGAGGCCTCTGTGGCTCTGTAGCCACCATCTGTCTCGATCGAGAAGTCAAGAAGGAAACACAGTTCTTTTGAACATACCCATTAGTGAAATTAGGACACAAATGAGTTCGTATATCAAAGTGAGACTATTTATTAGTTAGAAATAAAACAGAGAAAGAAGGAAAAGAAAAGAGAAAGAGAGCAGGAGAGATAATTAGCACCCCATGGTCCTTCTTTGGTGGGTTGGAGGGGGAGAGAGGAGAAACATACCTGGACTGCTGCCTCCAGGTGACAACTCCTATGCTGGCATAGCTCAGGAGTATTACACTGTTCCTGGTTCATTCATCACAGCTCTGCCTGGCCTACACCGTTGTCACATTACAGTGCATGCGTGACTCCTGCTATCTCTGCGGGCAGAGCTGACACATCTGGTGGCTCATTCATGATTATCTTTGTTGAGATAGTTCTCACCTTAATGTAATCATCACGTTCACAAGGTGATCTACATTCAGGAGACAATTCCCACACCATCATACTTGGGAAATAATAGAAGAAATGGAGTTGAGAGATGTGAGTAGCACAAATCTACCACCTTCACACTCTATCACGGTGATGTTTTCAGATACAGGAATGAAGCTGACATCTGAGACGGATACAATAAATCAGGTCTCCTTTCTGGCCTGGTACGGTTCTTTCTGGGCCACCTGACAGCATTTTTGGGGCGATAAGTAAAGCATCTGTGTCATTCTGTCATTCTATGATCTGTTGTCATTCTATGATTCTATGACATTTGCATTTTGTAGTTCATGCTTTTGTTGCCTATGCATTACTTGCTGGGTGAGTAAGTAGATCCTTCATTTGCTGGAGCTTGACATTCAGACTCTAGTGAAAGTGAAAAAAACAAAGGGAAAAAAAAAGTCTTAGAAAATCAGAAATTTTTATTGCTGTCCCTTCCCCACTTTCTCTTTGTGAAGACTCTTGACTAAACACATGTACCTCTCAGCAAACAGTGAGGATAGGGCATGGAAGATGTTTTCCTCAACACAGAATACATTCATCTCAGGAAAGGTCCTGCTGGCCATAAATAGCAAGGATTCAAAATGATTGATATTTTAGAGAATCAACCATAAACATTTGGTCAAATAATCAGTGTCTTATTGAATTAAAATACCATAACAAGTAAAACATATTTCATGGATGCAAGAAGCAAGGAAAGAAATGGGAAAGTCACTTAAGAGTGAACAAAAATGTCCAAGGAGCTGTAATAGCACTCAGGCAGTGAGAAAACAGCATTTAAAGTTAATAATTTAATAGTTTTGCCAACGGTGTTTTGTAGTTGATGACAAGACCAACGACCAGGCTGAGAGCTGGGCAAAGGCAAACCTCATGGACTTCAATATGGAAAAGTGCAGAGTCCTGTGTCAGGAGAGGCATAACAGCAATTAATAACAGTACAGGTTAGGAGTTGCCCTGTTGGAAAGCAGCTCCATGGAGAAAGATCTTGGAGTGTGGTGGACAGCAAGTTCTGCATGGGGCAGCAAAGTGCCCTTGTGGCATCCTGGGGTGTATCAGGAAGAGTGTCCCCAGCAGGGTTAGCGAGGTTCTTCTCCCCCTCTACTCTGCCCTGGGGAGACCACACCTGGAATACTGTGTCCAGCTTGGGCTCCCCAGTTCAGAAGAGACAGGGACCTGCTAGAAAGAGTCCAACAGAGAGCCATGTGGATGACTGGGGGACTTGAGCATCTGCCCTATGGAGAGAGACTGAGAGTCCTGGGGCTGTTTAGTCTGTAGGAGAGAAGGCTGAGAGGGGATCTGATCAATGTATACAAATATCTGAGGGGTGGATGTCAAGTGGATGGAGCCAATCTCTTGGTGGTCAGCAGCAATAAGACAAGGAACAATGGATACAAACTGGAAGACAGAAGGTTTCACCTCAACACGGTGAGAAATTTCTTTACAGTGAGGGTGACAGAGCCCTAGAACAGGCTGTGGAACAGGTTGTGGAGTCTCCTCTGGAGACTTTTCAAAACCTACCTGGATGTGTTCCTGAGCGAACTACCCTAGGGGATCCTACTTTGGCAGAGAGGTTGGACTGGATGATCTGTGGAGGTCCTTTCCAACCTTTGAAGTTCTGTGATTCTGTGATCTGGTGGAGAGAGTCTAATGGAGAGCTGTGAGGATGATTACGGGACTTGAACATCTCTGCTGTGAAGAAAGACTGATAGACCTGGGGCTTTGTAATCTTGAGAAGAGAAGGCTGAGATGGAATCTTATTGATGCCTATCAATATCTGAGGGGTGGGTGTCATGATGAAGATGCCAGGCTCTTTTTGGTGGTGCCCAGTGATAGGACAAGGAACAATGGGTACAAGCTGGAACGCAGGAGGTTCCACCTCAGCTTGAGGAGACACTTCTTTATGGTGATGAAGCCCTGGAACAGGCTGCCCAGAGTGGTTGTGGAGTCTCCTTCTCTGGAGACTTTCAAAACCTGCCTGGATGCATTCCTGTGCAGCCTAGCCTAGGTGATCCTGCTTTGGCGGGGAGGAGGTTGGACTTGGTCATCTCTGGGAGTCACTTCCAACCCCTAACATTCTGTGACTTTGTGACCCAATTGCTATTATCAAATACTAACATTATGAAATTGCTACTGATAAAATGGACAAACTAGCAAAAGGAAGAATTGCAAATCATCATTTTCCCCTCAGCAAACTGCAGGATTACAGACAGTCTGATTAACCAGAGTATTATTTGGCCAGGTAGCTGAGTGTATTTCCTTCAGAATTTCAGAACCAGATGGAAAAAAAAATGCCATCTAAAAGTCAGTCATTTGAGAAATTAATTAGAGTTGCTCAGAGATCTGAGCTCATTTTGTGACTGATTTGTTCCTTAACACCAAACAAATTCTAAATGAAGACTAAGCCATAATTTGTTTCATTCAATAGCAGTTTAAAACCAATGCTAAATGAAATAATTTCACACAGTGGTAGGTGTCTGTTTCATTCTCTGTTTATCTTCCTTTGGCAGTGTGGCACAACCTTCTGTTTCTGCAGTGCCTCTCCTCCACGGGTTTCAGAACTGACATTTTCAAAGGGTGAGACTAGGCCTCTAAAGGAGCCAGTGCCAAATGACTCAGCCCTGGCCTATTTCTGTTGTATCACCATTAAAAACAACTGCATTTTGCTATGACGATAAGACTCCAGCTGTGTTTCAAGCTTGGTTTAGAAGGACAAGAAACAAATAGTGAGCCAATGCTGTTAAGTTCTATACTTTTGTCACAGAATCACAGAAAAATACAGGTTAGAAGAGCCCCTCAGGATCACCAAGTCCAACCTATAACCCTAATCTACAAGATTCACCTTAAACCATATCCCTAAGCACCACATCCAAACGACCCTTAAACACATCAAGGGTTGTTGATTCCACCACCTCCCTGGGCAGCTCATTCCAGTGCCTGACCACTCTCTCAGTGAAGAACTTTTTCCTAATGTCCAGTCATAGAATCATAGAATAAGCCAGGTTGGAAGAGACCTCCAAGATCATCCAGTCCAACCTATCACCCAGCCCTATCCAATCAACTAGACCATGGCACTAAGTGCCCCATTCAGTCATTTCTTGAACACCTCCAGAGATGGTTACTCCACCACCTCCCTGGGCAATCCATTCCAATGGCAGATCACTCTCTCTGTGAAGAACTTCCTCCTAATATCCAGCCTATACCTCGCTTGGCACAACTTGAGACTGTGTCCCCTTGTTCTGTTGCTGGTTGCCTGGGAGAAAAGACTGACCTCCAGCTGCTACAACCTCTTTTCAAGTAGTTGTAGAGAGCAATGAGGTCACCCCTGAGCCTCCTCTTTTCCAGGCTGTACATCCCCCAGCTCCCTCAGCCTCTCCTCGCAGGGCTGTGCTCCAGGCCCCTCACCAGCTTTGTCGACCTTCTCTGGACATGTTCCAGTACCTCAACATCTCTCTGGAGTACTGCAGCCCCCAGCACAGGAAGGACATTGAACTGTTGGAGCAGGTCCAGAGGAGGGCCACAAAGATGATCATAGGGCTGGAGCAGCTCTCCTATGAGGACAGGCTACGAGATTTGGGGCTTTTCAGCCTGGAGAAGAGAAGGCTTAGGGGAGACCTTGTAGTAGCCTTCCAGTATCTGAAGGGGGCCTACAGGAGGGCTGGGGAGGGGCTATTTACAAGGTCTTGCAATGACAGGACAAGGAGCAATAGATTTAAACTTGCAGAGGGAAGATTTAGACTGGATGTTAGGAAGAACTTCTTTCCAGTGGGGGTGGTGAGTCAGTAACTGTAATGAGGTGATACTTTGGTGCCAGTCTCCAAGAGTTTGTAGTCAAAGTTATTATTTATTTTGAGTATTTGTAGGATACTGTTGGATAACAGTAAGAAACAACAAATGCAAGCCTTCCAGGAAGGCTGGGGAGGGACTATTTACAACGTCTTGTAATGACAGGATGAGGGGGACTGGGTTTAAATTGGAAGAAGGGAGATTTAAACTGGGTGTTAGGAAGAAGTTCTCTACAGTGAGGGTGGTGAGACACTGGAACAGGTTGCCCAGGGAGGCTGTGGCTGCTCCCTGCCTGGAGGTGTTCAAGGCCAGGTTGGACAAGGCCTTGAGTGAACTGTACTAGTGGGAGGTGTCCCTGCCTATGGCAGGGGGTTGGAACTAGATGATCCTTGAGGTCCCTTCCATCCTTACCATTCTATGATTCTATAATTCTTGAATTGAAGGGCCCAGAACTGGACACAGTTGTGGACACACTCAAAGTGTGGCCTGACCAGTGCTGTGTACAGGGAAAGAATAACCTTCCTTGCCCTACTGGCCACATTATTCCTGATACAGGCCAAGATGCCATTGGGTCTCCTGGCCACCTGGGCACACTGCTGGCTCATGTTCAGCTACTCTCTACCAGTACCCCCAGGTCCCTTTCTGCCTGGCTGCTCTCCAGCCACTCTGTCCCAAGCCTGTAGCACTGCTTGGGATTGTTGTGCCCAAAGTGTAGAACTCTGAACTTAGCCATGTTAAATCTCATTCCATTGGCCTCTGCCCACCCATCCAGCCTGTCAAGGTCCCTCTGCAGGGCCCTCTTACCCTCCAACAGACCAACATCTACTCCTAACTTGGTGTCATCTGCATACTTACTGATGCTGGACTCAGTCCCCTGGTCCAGATCATCAATAAAGATATTGAGCAGGACTGGGCCCAGCACTGATCCCTGAGGGACACCCCTGGTGACAGTTGCCAACTGGATGTAGCACCATTCACCACCACTCTCTGGGCCAGGCCCTCCAGGCAGTTCTTGACCCATTTCAGACTATATCTGTCCAAACCACGAGCTGCCAGCTTTGCCAGGAGCTTGCTGTGGCAGACAGTGTCAGAGTCTTAGCTGAAGTCCAGGTAGACTACATCCATAGCCTGCCCTGCATTCACCAGGAGGGTAACCTGATCATAAAAGGGGATCAGGTTGGTCAGGTGGGACCTGCCCTTCCTAAACCCATGCTGGCGGGCCCTGATCCCTTGGCCATCCTGTAGGTGCTTTGTGGTGGCACTCAAGATGACCTGTTCCATTACCTTGCCTGGCACTGAGGTCAGACTGAGAGGTCTGGAATTTCCTGGTTCCTCTTTCTGGACCTTCTTGTGGATGGGCATCACATTGGCAGCTTCCAGTCTTCAGGGACTTCTCCAGTGAGCCAGGACTGTTGATAAATGATGGAGAGCAGCTTGGCCAGCTCACCTGCCAGCTCTCTCAGCACCCTAGGATGGATCCCGTCTGGTCCCATGGACTTGTGAAGATCCAGGTGGCACAGCAGGTCCCTTACTGCTTCCTCCTGGGCTACAGGGGGACTATACAGGTCCCTGGCTTTGTCTGCCATTTTGGGAGGCCAGTTGTCCTGGAGACAACCTGTCAGACTATCGAAGACTGAGGCAGAGAAGGTATTAAGTACCCCTGCCTTTTCCTCATCTTTTGTTACTATATTCCTCTCCACATCTAATAAGGAGTGGAGGTTGTCCTTGCCCCTTCTTTTGCTGTTAATATATTTATAGAAACATTTTTTATTCTCCTTTACAGAAGTGGCCAGTCTAAGTTCTAAATGGGTTTTTGCCTCTCTGATTTTTTTTCCTACAAGACCTAGCAACATCCTTAAACTCTTCCTGGGATACCTCCCCTTTTTTCCACAGGTCATACACCCTCTTTTCCCCCTTTAATTTCTTTAGAACTCCTTGTCCATCCAGTCTGGCTGTCTCCCTCGCTGGGTCATCTTCCAGCACATTGACACAACCTGTTCCTGTGCCTTCAAGAGTTGTTTCTTGAAGTAGGTCCAGCCTGCCTGGACCTCTTTCTTTTTAAGGGCTGTTTTCCAAGGAACTTTCTGAGTTCGTTCCTTAAATAAGCTGAAGTGTGCCCTTTGGAAGTCCTGTGTGGAGGTTTTGTTGATGCCCGTCCTGGTTTCACCGGGAACCTACCATTCCCCCTTGTTCTATCTCCAATTACCTGTGAAAAGAGACCAGCATGCTTTGATACAGGTCCCTCTGCAGAAGTGACAGCAAAGTTTTAAAGAGAGCTTCGGGTCACACAGTTTGTATTTGTGAGAACACATCTTGAAAGCCCTGCAGCTTCTGACTTAACAGCCTTGAAATTTGGCTCCTCCACCATCTTTCCATTTTCAATTGTTTAGTCCTCTTTCCTGTACTCCTGTCTTCCTCATCATTACATTGTGTGGACACTTTGCCCTGACCATTACAATTTTTATTTTTCATTTCTTCCTCCTTAGTAATTACTCTGAGCTGCTGTAGCACCTCACGGCAGTCTGTGTTCATGAACCTGTTTTTTTTCACTGCCCCTTGCAAATAAAGTCTTTATAAAGCATAAATTTTGTTGTCAAAAGATTACAATTTCCTGCGCCTATCTAGCCACTTGGAGGACTTTTCAACTCTATGATTAGTCTTAAACCCACAACAGGAAGCTGATGAAACCTCTCAAGAAGTCAAAGCCAGATTCAAACTCTGAAGTTTCTGGTAGTGTTAATGGGCACCGCCAATGGACACTACTGGGAGAATATCTCCAGGCTCTGGTTAGAGCAGAGAACTGGAAGTGGTAACAGGTAAAGCAAAGCAGCTAAAGATGTCTCTGATGCTGAACAAACATGAAAGCATTTCATTAACCCAAAGGACAAGCCCTGACCCCCATCCCACAACAAGGGAGATTCCATCACTCTCTCCTCAGGACTCTTCCTGTGGAGTGTGATGTGGACAAGGGCAATGCCAAGGGCAGGACTGTGGCACAACCTCTCCCAGTCTCCTGATAATGGACAAGAAGGCAGTAAGGCCCCAGGGCTGTAAGGAGGAGTTCTCTCCTTATAGGCATCAGTGGCTACACAACTGCAGGAGCACAGGAGCTCATAGGGTGAGGAATACTCTTTTGAAGAAGTCATCAGGAGGTGGAGAGAGGTGATTCTGCCACTTTGCAATGGTGAGCCCTCATCTGGAATAACTCCAACTCTGGAGCCCTCAACACAGGAAGGACATGGACCTGATGGAGCAGGTCCAGAGGAGGGCCATGAAAGTGATCAGGGGGTTGGAACACCTCTGCTATGAGGACAGGCTGAGGGAGCTGGGGTTGTTCAGCCTGGAGAAGGCTCTAGGGAAACCTAATAGCAGCCTTACAGTATGTGAGGGGGGTGCAGAGGGACTGGTTACAAAAGCCTGCAGTGATAGGAGGAGGGGCAGTGTTTTGAAATAAGAGAAAAGGAGAATTAGATTGGATGCTAGGAAGAAGTTCTTTAGCATGAGAGTGGTGGAAGACTGAAGCAGGTTGCCCAGGGAAGTCACTGAGGCCCCATCATTGGAGATATTGAAGGTGAGGCTTGACAGGGCTCTGAGCCACCGGATCTAGTAGAGGATGGCCCTTCAGGGTGGCTGGACTAGATGGCCTTTGGAGGTGCCTTCCAACCCAAACCATTCTGATTCTATGATTCAGAGAAGCCAACTGAGTGTGACTTTTAGAGATCTAAGGAAGTAAAAGCTTTTGGGGATGGGAAATTAAACATTTTTTTTTTCCTAATACACATTTTAAACTGGAATGATGTTGACTATCTAGTAAAGTCATCATATGGATCACATATCACTAGCATCAGACAATATATCTGATATTTAATACCAATGCAATATCAATCTAGGGTGAGTTAGTTGGTCTCCATGAAACAACAGTTGACTGTTAAGAGCACAGAACTGAAATCATGGCTTGACTATGTTACCTGCAGCCCACTTGTCATTCAGGATCTGATCTTCCTTCCTGCTCTTACAGTTACAGCAGCCCAACCAAAACCTAGGCTGAATTTGTTAGTGCTTTTCTTCCCCAACTCCTCTCCCTGCATATTATGTCTCGAAGGATGTGGAGAAATTACTGACTTGGTGAAATCCAAGCCCAGAGACTGCACTATGGACAATTCTTGAGTTAGATGGGCCGGAGAGCATGGTTGTGCAATATCAATTCCATCAATTACTTTAATGAGAAAGTAACTTTAGGGAAGTGTTGAATTATTTTGAGGTGATTTTCAGTGTGATAGAGCGGCTGCAAACGAGGAGCAAAGCCAACTCTTTGTGCCTCCGGCCAAGCAGAAAAATCTGTGCTCCTGCAACACCACTGTAGACCAATTTCCTCAAGTCCCCAAGTGTAAAAGTTGAAGCCATGGCTGCAGGCTTTCTGGTGGATGAAGGCGTTCAGGTGTGCTGTTGGAGAAGTGAGACAGTTCAGTTAAACATTTCACTTTCCAGGCAAGGAAACCCTAGCCAGCTCTTGGAGGAGCTCCAGGACCTCCTCCTGCAGCTATAGGAGTTACTTTACTGTCATCTAGTGGTCCTCCTGCAGGTTGCACCCCGGGGTTTGTTGTGGTCCACTTTTAAGAGACCTCCCACTCAACGAGCTTTGCATTTCGCTTAGAGGAAATACTTTCTCTTTTGCGCTGGTGCTGCTAATCATCAAGGGGAATCACATCCAAATTCTATGCAAGTTTCTGCTGCAAATGTCTATAACGTATAAAACCTCTGCTACGAGGTCAGGCTGAGGCACTGGGGTTGTTCAGTCTGGAAAAGAGGAGGCACTTTGGAAGACCTAATAGCAGCCTTCCTGTACCTGAAGTGTGCTACAAGAAGGATGAAGAGAGACTGTTAGAGAGGCTCCAGTAACAGGACAAGGAGTAATGGCTTCAAACTAGAGAAAAGCAGATTTACATTGGATGTTAGGAACAAGTTCTTTATGATAAGGGTAATGGAACGCTGAAACAGGTTCCCCAGGGAGGTAGTTGAGGCTCCACCCCTGAAGATATTCAGTGTGAGATTTGACAGGGCTCTGGGCAACTTGATCTAGTTACAGTATCACAGCATCACACAGTATCACAGTATCACCAGGGTTGGAAGAGACCTCAAAGATCATCAAGTCCAACCCATCACCACAGACCTCAAGACTAGACCATGGCACCAAGTGCCACGTCCAAACCTGCCTTGAACACTTCCAGGGACAGTGACTCCACCACCTCCTTGGGCAGCCCATTCCAGTAGCCAATGACTCTCTCAGTGAAGAACTTTCTCCTCACCTTGAGCCTAGACTTACCCTGGCGTAGCTTGAGACTGTGTCCTCTTGTTCTGGTGCTGGTTGCCTGAGAGAAGAAGGTAACCTCCCCCTGGCTAGTTGAGGATATCTCTGCTGACTACCAGGGGTTTGGACTAGGTGACCTCTGGAGGTCCCTTCCAACTCACACCATTCTATAATTCTATGATTAGGCCAAACCTTAAAACCTAAATTTAGGAAAATAAAGAATTCTGTCAGGACACTCCAGAAAGATCAATATTTTGTTGTGTGTAAGAAGCAAATCGAAAGAAATTGAAAGAAAAAAACTGCTTGGAGAAGCAAAGATGTCAAACTTGAGGAAGGAGGGAAAACTGAGGAATTTTTGTTTGTATGGGATGGGTAACAATCATAGAATAACAGAATGATTTAAGTTGGAAGAGACCTCCAAAGATCATCTAGTACAACCCCACTGCAGTGAGCAGGAACATCCTCAACTAGATAAGGTTGTCTAGGGCCCTGTAGGTCTCAACTACCTCCCTGGGCAACCTGTCCCAGTGTTCCACCACCTTGATGGTAAAGAACTTCCTTCTAACATCCAACCTAAGTTTACTCTTCTCTAATTTCAAACCATTGCCTCTTATCCTATCACTTCACAAACAGTCCCTCAGCCTTCTTTGAGGGCCCTTTCAGGTACAGGAAGGCTGCCAGTAGGTGTCCACAGGGTCTTTTCTTCTCCAGGCTGAACAATACTGAATTAATTCCTCATCCTCGAGCTGGTTATGTTCCACTTACAGTTTTGCTCAAGTCCTGCAAACCCTAGTCATCAGAAAGGTCAGAATCTGTTGCTCTTCAGGGATGCCTGCTCATCTGCCAGACGGACCAGTTTCTGCTGTGAAAACATGACCAAACAATCTGAGAGCCACAGCCCCAAGCATGGCCAGTCTGCTGACCTTTCTCTCTCCTTCATGGCTCTAGCCTAATTCTCCTTGTAGTTTCTGCATATTACTTTTTGGAAGAGCTCAAATGACATCCCAGTTTCAACAGCAAGACAGAGCTATCCCCACATCATTTCCACGGATGGACAGATACTCAAGGAGACAGACATTGTTCCTTGACTTTTTTGTTCCTTACCCTCTCTGCATCAGCTCCTCTATTTCTCTCTAGTAGATTGGAACAGAACTGAGAGCAGTCCCTCATGCAAGGCATATTGCATGCAGACCTCACACCCAAGTGTAAATACCTCAGCTTTAAGCCTTGATTTAATGTATCCCCTACTGAAGGTGCTATTCCCCACAGAGGACCTGAAGGCCAGCCGAGCTCTGGCCTGATGCTCTTCCTGCCAAGTATCTATGCTAAGACCCTTGCAGTTTTCTCTGTTGTCTCCTGGCAGTATCAACATCACCTGCCACTCAGTCTTTTCAGTGTGATTGGTACCTGCTGAAATGCAAAATCACCTTTGAGAACCCTTTTTAATAGAACATTGCAGCAAGAGAAGTGAAAGAGCATGTTTTGGGTGTGTTTATTTTTTAATATTCCAAGGAGGTACAAAGTAAATGTGGTGCAGCTGGCTCTCTCCAAAGATCTAAAGGGATCCCCGAAGTCTTTTTAAAACAAACTTTCCCTTAATTGGGAAAAATGATTCAGTCTGCTGTGGGGGGCAAAGAAGCAGAGCATAGCCTGTTTCACTCTATGCCAGCTGGCTGGCTTTGATTTGCAAACAGCACAGAAAAGGCTCTAACACAATCCTTTAAAATCTGTATGGCAACTACTCTGTGCCTGGAAGGGACTGCAGAAGGGTGTGAAAGTGTATCAGTGAAGCCATATGCTTTCCTGGCTTATTTCTTCCTCATGAAATGTGAGATTAAAATCATAGAATCACAGAATTGTCAGGGCTGAAAGGGACCTCAAGGATCATCCAGCTCTGACCTCTCTGCCATGGGCAGGGACATCTTACACTAGATCAGGTTGCTCGGAGCCACATCCAGCCTGGTCTTAAAAACCTCCAGAGATGAAGCTTCCACCACCTCCCTAGGCAACCTGTTGCAGTGTCTCACCACCCTCATGCTAAAGAACTTCTTCCCAGCATCCAATCTGAATCTACCCACTTCTAGTTTTGCTCCATTCTCCCCAGTCCTATCCCTACCTGACATCCTAAAAAGTCCCTCACCAGCTTTCCTGTAGCCCCCCCCCCCC
>VWZE01000737.1:211762-246187 GCA_013396675.1 Eubucco bourcierii
CCAAAAAACAACAACAAAAAAGCCCACCCAAAAACCAACAACAAACAAAAAAACAAACAAACAAACAAAAAAACAAACCAAACCAAACAAAAATAAAACCCAAACCCCAAAAACCACCACCTGCTCTTCTGGCTGGAAAAATAAAGCATCTTCTTTCTTAGGTAGCAGCTACCACAGACAGGAGGAGTAAACAAAACTAACATACAGAGACCCAACAAACACTTCTGACTAATGACAGAGGTGACAGATCAGCAAAAAAAACTCTTCTTGCATTCAAAATGGTTCAATTGCTTCGGGGACCTTTGCCCTACAACCCCTTTACTCTATTGCTCTGCAACCTAGTCGAGCCATAACATCACATACACGATTCCTTTCTTATACCTAAAGAAAAACCAAAGGGGTTGTAAGCACTAGGTCAGAATTACACAGACAAGTACAACTCTACTTTGTTCCCACGAATGCAGGCTTGTATTTAGCTAGCTACTTTGTATGCTTTTATAAGCATTTAATGATCACTGATACATAATCAAACAGCAATTACCCAATATATTGTGGGGAATTCCCTTCTGTAGAACATCTCAGGCACCAAATGCTTTCTTTTCTTTCATTATTTCAGTTTTTGTTCCATTTTATAACCTTAAAGAGCTTTAAATATGTTCTATTTGGGAGCAGATTGAAACAAATGAACGAACAAACAAACAAACAAAAATCACTCTAAAAATAATAACAACAAAAATAGAAAGGCTGGGTCAGCAAGTGTGACTTTCTGTGCTGACGTCCTCACAGGTTGATGTCTCTCACGTCTGTGGGAGTGCTGGCCTGGTCCAGTTCATCCATCGTCTTGGAAGGATTGCTTTGCTGCTGCTGCTGCTGGACTTGCCTGAGGCTGTTTACTAGCACCACCTCAATCTGTTCTTGACAAGCTTTAAGGCAGTCCTAGAGGACAGAAAACAAATTATGCTATTAGAGCAGAATGGAGAGGGTGGGGTTTTGTTTCTCCTTACTGAGCAGGCAGAACTTGGAAGAGCATCACGATGGTATTCCCAAGGAGGAGTGTCTGCTGTGATAAAAAATTACCTTGGATTCTCACACGTGATCATATAGAATTGCTAAGGCTGGAAAAGACCTTCCAGATCATAAAGTCCAGCTGTAATCCAACTACCACGACCACTAAACCATGTCCTGAAGCACCACATCTACAGCTTCTTGAACATATCCAGGGATGGCAACTCTACCACCTCCCTGAGCATCCTGTTCCAACCCCTCACCACTCTCTCAGGAAAGAATCAGAGAATCAGTCAGGGTTGGAAGGAACCTCAAGATCATCTAGTTCCAATCCCCCTTCCATGGGCAGGGACACCTCACATTAGGGCAGGCTGTCTAGAGCCTCACCCAGCACGGCCTTAAACACCTCCGGGGATGAGGCTTGCACCATGTCCCTGGGCAACCCGTTCCAGGGTCTTACCACCCTCATGGCGAAGACCTTCCTAACATCCAGTCTGAATCTACCCATTTCTAGCTTTGTTCCATTCCACCCAGTCCTATCATTAACTGACAGCCTAAAAAGTCCTTCCCCAGCTTTCTTGTACAAATTTTTCCTAATGTCCAGCCTAAACCTCCTCTGGCACAGCTTAAACCTATCTCCTCTCATCCTATTGCTGGTTATCTGGGAGAAGAGACCAACACCAGTCTCACTCCAACCTCCTTTCAGGTAGCTGTAGAGAGCAGTAAGATTTCCTCTCAGCCTTCTCTTCTCCATACTAAACAACCCCAGCTCCCTCAGCCACTCCTCACACAATGCACTCCAAACTTCTCCCCAGCCTTGGTGCTCTCTTCTCTGGACACACTCCTGCACTTCAATGTCTTTCCTGTACTGTGGTGCCCAGAACTGAACCCAGCACTCAAGCTGTGGCCTCACCAGTACCACCACTGTGCACAAACTCTCTGGGTCAAAAACTGCTAATGCTGTATTTATTAGACTCTTAGTATTTCACCAGTGCTTGCTCATTTGTGTGGTCTTCTTGAGCAGGAATGCAAACTTGCAAAATGCAAAGGGCATGGTATAGGAATTTTTGAGTTCACAGAATCACAGAATATGTCTGGTTGGAAGAGATCTCCAAGCTCATTCAGTCCAACCCTAGACCCAGAACTGAAGAGTCAATACTAAACCATGTCTCTAAACACCAGGTCCACAGGCTGCTTAAACACCTCCAGAGATGGTGACTCCACCACTGCCCTGGGAAGACTATTCCAGTGTCTGAGAAACCTCGCTGTGAAGAAGTATTTCCTAGCATCCAGCCTGAACCTCCCCTAGCACAGCTTGGAGCCATTTCGTATGTAGGATTAAGTGACTTGGGTGGGTGTTCGCTATAAAAAAGCTCAATTTGCCTCCTGAAGTAACCAGCATGTGCTATACCAAAGTCACACGGATGGAGGCACTTCAGTTTTAGTGTCAAGCAAACTGACAGTAGATCAGGGTGAAAAAGACATTTTGAGGTGCCTGAAAAAGCACAGTGCTCTGTCACTGAGTTTTTATCGGTCGCACATTTGGGTCCCCAAGGCAAAGGCAAAAGGAAGGTCTAATTTTCTGTGAAAATTTATGCAAAGGGGGAAGGAACGGTGCAACTCCAAACACACAGCCACAGTATTGTTCTCTGAGAGCATTCCAGAGATGAAAAGTGATTTCAGCAGCAGCGGAGGAGGAGGTGTAGGGTAGGCTCCCACATCTTTGGTCTGAGAGCAGGACTATTTTAACATCCCTGGCAATGATTTGCAGACAATATTAAAGCAAAGGCAGAAAAAGATGTAAGCCAAAACCACACAATCAAGCCTCAGCGATCACAAACTGGACTACACAGCACGAGGAGGAAGGGCAAGATACAAGACATCAACAGAGATTTGGGAGCCCTGTACATCAGGAGAACAATGAACATACAAATAAATGTGAAGGATTCACATTTCAACCAGACACAGTGACAGAGAAGGTGGCTACTGAAATATTACAGGGTGTTCCATACTCTTGATAGTGTGCTGCAAGATTTAATCACATGGACTTTTTTTTCATGTGTGAGAAAACATTGATAAAGACTTGGGTATAAAAGAAACTGAAAACCTAAACCTAAGCTGTGACTGTATAAACACAATACCACTTAATGTGCAGCATGCTGGGATTGTCAGAGTATCAATACAACACTGTGTAAATGGGCAGGTCTTGTTTTTTTATCCCTAGAAGCAGCCCTGTGGAGTTCTCCTACAATATAGTAAAAAACAGTACTGTAAAGTCACTGAAGCCTTGCTCTGTGTAAGAGCTGGGTCTCTTCTGAACTCTTCAGACGGTAGAGAAGTGCAGCTTTGGCAGCAGGCTTTAACAACAGAGTATTTCAACCAGAGCTGTGGCAGCACCTGGCAGTGAGACTTGGCACCACCATTCCCACTTTTCAGGCAGGGGTGCTGAAGAACCGACCTGGAAACCACCTTCCATGGATCCCACAGCTGCCCGTCAGCCTGGGATCCCAGGAGGGGATAGGAGTGCAGCTCTGGGGGGCTGAGCTCTGATCAGCAATGCCCACTTTCTCCATGCAACAGATAATTATAAGAGTCTGAAATAGTCATCATGTGTGGAGGTTTTAATTTGTCATCCTAGCCAGCCTGGGGAAACACGTCAGATCAGAGTATCTGTTCTGCTGGTGACATTGACGTTGGTAATGCACGCAATTAGCTCCAGTGGGTCATGAACACCCACTGTTCTTGACTACCAGCCAGCAGCTGCTGCCTGCAAAATCATGTCTTCTCCTTGTCATGAAAAGCTGTCCTGCTTAAATTAATGAAGCATCACAACCTTTCCATGAAGGTGCATCTGCCAAAGAAAGACTATTCAGACTGACCCAGGGAAAGGGAGTTGAACGAGATCCTGGCTGTATTAAAGACAAAAATATTCACAGAGATCTGCATCAGACCACCTAAATCCAGGCTGAGATGTCACTGAAACTTCCTGAGTCTGTTCCCTCAACACAGCTGACACCAGAGCTGGATTCAGAGAGCTGGGGACTGTAGAATTGCCCCTGAAAAAGTTGCTGTGGTGACATTTTAGCTGTCTTGAAGACGTATCGCACCTACCCCAGCACAGCTCCACTCTATGCAAAGTCTCAAATCACTGGAGCAAAACTTTCCCACACTTTGCCCTCTGCCTCAGATTGGTGTTTGGTTTTTTGGTGGTGGGTTTTTTGTTTTGTTTTGTTTTGTTTGTTTGCTTAGGGTTTTTTACGGAAAGGGGAGAAACCACAACAAAGTGAAGTGCTATCCTTTCCAAGGAAAGAGTTAAGGAGAGCAAATGACCTGAAGTTTCCGATTGTTGTATTTTTTGGAGAAGATGAAGTATAATCACAATTTGGCATGCCACATGGAGAGGTGGGTCAGATGCCTTTTGATATCCTCAAGAAATGCAGCCTGAGGCTAGCAAAGACACATGGATCAGGAAATACTGCATTAATTTAGAGCCTTGATGATCAAGGAGGTCTGTGCTTCACAGGAAGGCAGTAGCCTTCCTCACTTGTATTTAAGCCTGGCTGAGCACAGAAGGGACTTTGCAGGGGAGGTGCACCAACGTCCCCTTGAAGCCCAGGCACCCATGTTTCCCTACTCTGGAAATCAAGTTATAGGAAAAGTGGTACTTCTGTCCCATAGCACTGGCACAAAGCCAGAATATAAACAAAGCATGACGGCAAAGGAAGCTGGGACACAGAAGGTTTGTTTAAGATAGACCGGAGGGAGAGCACTGAGCACAGAATGCAGGTGACTGGCTGTAGGCTCCTCATCTCTAAGATGATTAACGGAATGGAGCATCTCTCTTACAAGGAGAGCCTGAGGGAGCTGGGGCTCTTTAGCTTGGAGAGGAGGAGCCTGGGGGGTGACCTCATTCATGTTGATAAAGATTTAAAGGATGAGTGCCAAGAGGATGGAGCCAGGCTCTGATTGGTGATGCCCAGTGACAGGACAAGGGGCAGTGGGTGGAAGTTGAGGCATAGGAAATTTCGTATAAACACAGGAGGATTTTTTTCCCTGTGAGGGTGACAGAACACTGGAACAGGCTGCTCAGGGGAGTTCTGGAGTCTCCCTGGATGTTTGCCTGTGTCATCTGGTGATCCTGTTCTGCAGGGAGTTTGGACTGGATGAGCTTTTGAGATTCCTTCCAGCCCTTCACATCCTGTGATCCTGTGACTTATGGGGCACCACACGCTGCTTCTGAGCTCTAGCAGGCATAAATATAGCCACATCACAGCCAGGGAGTGCTGCAAACTGCTGTTGCTCACACCAGTCCTTGCCTGCAGAGATCACCTCAATGGGTTTCACCTCATTTACCTCACTGACACTGTGAATAAGAACGGTGCTCCTGGAAGAGCAAAAGTATCTCATGGGCACCACCACTGCATCTGTAACCAGTGAATAACCATAAGGCTCAGGACCATGGAACACCTGCTCAGTGGGAAGCAGATAAAACTGTGTAGTAAAGACATGATCACCCAAGACAAATGGCAGAATGGCTGTATTGTAAAACACTGGTCTCTGTGCCTGGCCACTACTTCCCCTGCCCTGAGACAGGACAGTAGCTCCTCCCAGTACCCAGGCTGCAGCCCTGGGGATGCAGCCCAGTGTGGGTCTACCCATTTCCATTCCCACAGCAGTGGCTGCTGCCTGTGCCAACATTCCACGCTCAGAGTTCCTTCTGTGGCAGCCAAACCAGCAGGAATCACAGAAACATCCAGGTTGCAACAGACCCTCAGGATCGCCAAGTCCAACTGATATCCCTAAACACTAAACTATATCCCCAAGCACCACATGCAAGCAACTTTTAAACACATCCAGGGTTGGTGACTCAACCACCTTCCAGCACATTCCAATCCCTGACCATTCTTGTTGGGAAAAAAAAATCCTAATGTCCAAACTTATCCAGACACAGTTTGAGGCCATTCTCTCTTGTTCTATCACTGATTACCTGTGACAAGAGGCCAGCACCAACCTCTCCACAATGTCCTTTCAGGTAGCTGTAGACAGTGATGAGGTCTCTGCTCAGCCTCCTCTTTTTCAAATCAAACACCTCCCTCACTCACTCCTCATGAGACTTATTCTCTAGGCCCTAGGTTAATCAAGAAAACTGCTCAATTCCCAAACATGGTTGAGGAATCAGCTTAGTTACAGCCCAGCCTTCCAGAGCCACTTGGTAAGCAGAGAAGTGGGCAGCAGCTTACCCCCTACTGCACCCCATCTGTGGAGCTGCTGTCTGCTGGACTTCTGCTCCTGAAGAGGAGGGAAGCTTTAGTGTTTTAACTTACTTGGAGTGGAACAGGAAGCCTCAGGAGTGAGAGACTGATGCACATACTTCTGAAGATGCACTAGAAAGGGAACATAGTGGATATTCTGGTGATGAGATCTATGACAGCCCTGTGGAGTAGGAGCTGGGAGTGCTGGTGGACAAGAAGCTATTCATGGGACAACTGTTTGTGAGAGGGCAATGGCAACAAGTCACTTCACAGAATCATGGAATGTCAGGGGCTGGAAGGGATCTCGAAAGCTCATCCAGTCCAACCCCACCCTGCAGAACAAGATCACTTAGAACAGATCACAGAGGAACTCATCCAGGTGTGTTTTGAGTATCTCCAGAGAGGTCAGCTTGTTCCAGCGTTCCATCACTCTCACAGTGAAAAAAATTCCTCCTTGTGTTTATATGAAATTTCCTATGCCTCAACTTCCACCCATCGCTCCTTGTCCTGTCATTGGGCATCACCAAGCAGAGCCTAGCACCCTCTTGGCACTCACCAAAGTCAACTCACCATCTTAGTCAACATGAATGAGGTCACCCCTCAGGCTCCTCCTCTCCAAGCTAAAGAGCGCCAGATCCCTCGGTCTCCCCTCATAAGAGAGATGTTCCACTCCTTTCATCATCTTTGGGGCTCTGTGGTGGACTTTCTCAAGCAGTTCCCTGAGGTTCTTCTTGAACTGAGGGGCCCAGAACTGGATACTGTACTCCAGATGTGGCCTCGCCAGGGTAGAGTAGAGGGGTAGGAGACCCTCTCTCAACCTACTAACCACAGCTGTTTTAATCCACCCCAGAATGGCATTGCTTCTCCTGGCCACCAGAGCACATTGCTGGCTCATGGTCAACCTCCCATCCACTAGGACCCCCAGGTCCTTTTTCCCTTCACTGTCTTCCAACAGGTCAGTCCCCAATCTATACTGATCCCTGCAGCTGACACACTTCTAGTGTCAAGACATTTTCATACGGGAGAAAGAGCAAGGACAACAGTTTGGAGACTCTTGTAACAGACTATGTTCATAATGTGCTTTTTTGGGGAGGGAGGTGGTAGTAGTGTTAAGAATCTCTTTTAGAGCACAGTGGTGAACAATTCCAAAACAGTCTGTCTTTAAGCTAGGTATTTTACAAGCAGCTTGACTGGAGAACTTAATGAGGCAATTTCCTCACAGCCAGCCTTGGAAGGAAGGGTGGTGACACACGGAAGGTAAGGCTTGAACATTTGGAGCCAACTTTGTCTTTTTCTAAACACCCTCACATATGATTTCCTATATTACTACTCTACAGACTCCTGATGGCCAATATGTGGGCCAGAGCAATCCTCGCTATCAATACAGACTGGGGGGAGGAGGTGGCGACAGAAAGCAGCCCTGTGAGAAAGGACTTGAGGGTGGTGATGCATGAAAAGCTGGACATGAGGAGACAGTGTGAGCTCGCAGCCCAGAAAGCCAATGGCAACCTGGGCTGTGTCAAAAGATGCATTCCCCCGGCAGATCCAGAGAGGGGATTCTGCCACTTTGTTGTGCTCTGGTGATACCTCACCCGCAGTGCTGCATCCAGGTCTGGAGCCCTGAACACCGGAAGGACATGGACCTGTTGGAATGGGTCCAGAGGAGGGCCATGGAAATGATCAGGGGGCTGAAGCACCTCTGCTATAAGGATGGGCTGAAGGAGCTGGGGTTGTTCAGCCTGGAGAAGAGAAGGCTCCAGGCAGACCTAATAGCAGCCTGCCAGTACCTGAAGGGCACCTCCCTGCACACTGCAGAGGGACTGTTTGCAAATGCCTGCAGTGATAGCACAGTGGGCAACAGCTGTAAACCAGAGAAAAAGATATTTAGATTAGATGTTAGGAACAAGTTCTTTATCATGAAGGTGGTGGAACACTGTTAACAGGTTGCCCACAGAGGTAGATGAGGCCCCATCCATGGAGATCTTCAAGGTGAGGCTTGACAAGGCTTTGAGCAACCTGATCTAATTGAGGATGCCCCTGCTGACTGCAGAGAAGGGCCCTTTTGGAGGTCCCTTCCAAACCAAACCGTTCTATGATTCTAAACAAACCTCACTTATCTGCAGTATTTCCAGCAAATCTTCCTCGACAGAAGACTGCAATGCACTGAAGCAACAGTCCTAGATTTTGCAACACAGGGACTGGGCAATTCCTTCAGAATATTGTTAGGTTGCCTTTGTTGTTTTATAAGAAGGTCTTTCAAGTGCGTCACATGACTCAACTTCCCCATTCCTCTCTAGGGACTATTAGTTTTAATGATTAAAATAGCTCAGGTACTTTCTATTCCATAGTTTTATTTTTACTTCAGCATGTATAGAACTAACAAGGCAATTAACTTTTGCGTTTCTGTTTGTTGTTGCTGGTTGGTTGTTTGTTTTTTTTCCTGAACCTTTTCATGACTAGGTGATTTTACAAGCACACTTGAAGTGCATTTGAGTGTATCTGATGAGAAGTACTCTCGTGGCTGTGATGGAAATGCTGGGAGTACAAATGACTCGAAGGAATAATCAGCAGCACCACGGCAAGGATCTACTTATTTGAGTCAACAATATTTGAGCATTTCAATATCTATTTGAGTATCTGAATATTCATTCATGACAAGAAAACTTGAGCACTCAAAATTCTTCAGAGTATTACAGATAATTAGTTTCCTGGAACTTTTCAACACCTCCATAATAAATATGCCCAGTAGTGTCCCCCAGCTTCAAGCTTTATATTGTTTATGGTACACTGGCAAACTGTTAGAGGAAACATCCCTCTCAACTCAACCAACAACCTCTTCTTCTTGGACTGGTAATCACTGGAATTTTCAGTCCTACTCTGATGTCTGGAACTGCTTCATCAGTTGCTCCAGCTTTACTGAGTCACTGGTGAGGCTGCATCTGAAATACTGTGTGTAGTTATGAGCCCCTCAAGGGTAGTTATGAGGACCTCAAGGAACTGGTTGAGAAAGTCCAGAGCCACAAAGCTGCTGAAGGCAGAGGAACATCTGCCTGTGAGGACAGGCTTGGGGGAGCTGGGACTTGGAGTGTGGGGCAGAGGAGTCTGAGGGGTGACTTCATTCATGCTGATACAGATGTGCAGGGCAATGTCAGGAGGACAAAGCCAGGTTCTGCTCAGGGATGTCCAATGACAGGACAAGGGCCAGTGTGTGCAAGCTGGAGGAGAGGATGTGCCACGGGAACAGGAGGAGAAACTTTGTCCCTGTGAGGTTGCCAGAGCCCTGGAGCAGGCTGCCCAGAGAGGTTATGGAGTATCCTTCTCTGGAGACATTCCAAACCCACCTGGATGTGTCCTGCTCTGCCAGGGGGGCTGGACTGCACTATCTTTTGAGGTCACTTCCAACCCCTAACATATTGTTTGATTCTATGTTATCAGCTGCAAGCTTGCAGTTCGCAAGATCATGACTGGACTGGACCATTATTTTCTTTTTAAAAAAGGTGAAGGTATCAAAATGGTATTCTACATCTCTTTTAGCAACTTGGCTTGGGTTTCTGCCACAGACATTATCTAGCCATTTTCAAAGTCTTCCTTGATGTCCCATCCAAACTGGAACTGAGAGATGGTACCTTTCAAATCACAGAATCACAGAACTTCAGAGGCTGGAAAGGACCTCTGGAGATTGAGTCTAACCTCCCTGCCAAAAGCAGGATTTCCTAGAGTAGTTCACACAGGAATGCATCCAAGTGAGTTTTGAAAGTCTCCAGAGGAGGAGACTCCACAACCTCTCCCCGCAGCCTGTTCTAGGGCTGTCACCCTCACTGTAAAGAAGTTTCTCCTCATGTTGAGGTGAAACCTTCTGTGTTCCAGTTTGTATCCATTTGTCCTTGTCTTATTGCTGCTGACCACCAAAAAGAGACTGGTTCCCTCCATTTGACTCCCACCCCTCAGATTTTATACACATTGCTCCTCTCAGTCTTCTCTAGACTAAACAGCCCCAGGGCTCTCTGTCTTTGTCCATAGGGGAGATGCTCAAGTCCCCCAGTCATCCTTGTGGCTCTCCACTGAACTCTCTCCAGCACGTTCCCATCTCTCTTGAACTGGGGAGCCCAAAACTGGACACAGTATTCCAGGTATGTCTCCACAGGGCAGAGTAGAGGGGGAGAAGAACCTCCCCTTGCTCTGCTAGATACACTTCTCCTGATGCACCCCAGGATACCACTGCTTCTCTTGGCCACAAGAGCACATTGCTGTCCCATGCAGAACTTGCTGCCCACCAGCATTCCAAGCTCTTTCTCCTTGGAGCTGCTTTCCAGCAGGGCAGCCCCCAGCCTGTACTGGTGCCTGTTGTTATTCCTCCCCAAATGCAGGACCCTGCAATTGTCATTGCTAAACTTCATGAACCCTTCACCCAGCTCTCAGCCTGGCCACATCTTGTTGACGGTGATGACAGCTGACAATGGTTTCTGCATCAGATCTCACAACTGACTGGCAGTACACCATCTTCTCCACAAAGTATCACTTCTCACAAATGTAGAGAGTGGAGGGCTACTGCAAGAAGGTAAACTACTTAAACCACATCTTTTATTCCTTTCTCCATTTTGAATCAATTTGGGGTTTCTGTGACCTTAAGGTACTGCAGTTACATTTCACTGCACCTAATCCCATGACACCAACCACTTGAAGCCAGAGTCAAACTTCCAGATTGCATTTCACAGCCAGGTAGGACAAAAAAACCCATAGTGCACCTTTATATATATTGGTCATGCAACACCCAGGTGTGCTAGAAGTGAGGGACTTAGCTCCACAGTGCCTCAGGACACAGTGCTTTTTGTAACACAGTTTATAGATTCCCTTCTGCATCTTGGTTTCAGTCTTTCCTGGGAGAAGTAGTAAGCTTACCGAAGGAGCCTCCTAACGTGTATTTGTTTACTTATCAAAAACTGAACTTAGGTAAACATCTGGGTACATGGAAACTGGTCTGAGGCTTGCAGCCATCCAGCTTTTGCCCACCCAAGATGGCACTCATTTGGGAGGGTCCAGAGAAAACGTGCTAGGACAGCATGTAAGGGAGAAACCAAGGACTGAAAAAAATCATTGTGTAACAAGGCTCCATTTAAATTCTGTTAAGTTTAAATATTGCTTAAGCCTTGAAAAGATCTTGGCTTTACGGTGAGGTGTTGTGCATCAGCAACCATGGAATAAATAAATTTCTCAAGGGCTTTTCAAAGCCAAACCACAACCCTACCCCTCCCTTACAACCAGCAGCAGAGGAGTGACCGTAGTGTTGTGTGTGTAACTTCTGTATTAAAGGCGGGTTGCTTTTCCACCAATATACATTAATCAATATACATTAATTACTTCACAAATCACTGTTAACACCTCTCGTCTCTTCCTCTTTCTTAAAACTAATTCATAGAATCAGAGAATCACAGAATATTCTTACTTGACTGCTCCTTTCTTTGTGGGACCCAGGGACATTTTGCAGCTTGAAGAATAACAGAAGGGACCTTCAGAGACCATCCAGTCCAACCTAGCGTAGTCTGCACAGGAATGCATCCAGACAGGCTTTGAAAGCCTCCAGAAAAACAGACTCCACAACCTCTCTGGGCAGCCTGTTCCAGGGCTCTCACTGTGAAGAGGTTTCTCCTCATACTGAGGTGAAACCTTCTATGTTCCAATTTGTAGCTGTTGCTTCTTGTCTAATTGCTGCTGACCACTGAAAAGAGATTGACCCCATCCACTTGACACTCACCCCTCAGATATTTCTATACATTGATACAATCTCTCAGTCTTCTCCAGACTAAACAGTCTTTCTTCACAGGGGAGATGTTCAAGTACCCCAAGCCATCCTCGTGGTTCTCTGCTGGACTCTCTCCAGCAGGTCCCTGTCTGTCTTGATCTGGGGAGCCCAAAACTGGACACAGTACTCCAGGTGTGGTCTCCCCAGGGCAAAGCAGAAACCAGAAAAGAACTTTTATTTAAGATGCAGGGCCTGGCATGATAAACAGAAAGGATGCTGGAGATGTTCAAAGTGACAATATTCTTCACTGGTCATCACAGAACATTAGGGTGGTGAAAGATACTTCACAATCTCTCTGGTCAGTCTGCTACAGGGCTCTGTCAACCTCACAATGAAAAAGTTTCTCCTTCTGTTCCCATGGAACCTCCTCAGCTCCAGCTTACACCCACTGCCCTTTGTCCTGACATTGGACACCACTGAGCAGATCTTGGCTTTGTGCTCCTGACACTGACCTGCACATCTTTATAAACATTTACGAGGTAACCTCCTCTCCAAGTTAGAGACCCATGTCCCTCAGCCTTTCTCCGTAAGAGAGGTGCTCCACACCCTTATCATCTGCTGTATGCATTGCTTGGATATCTAAGAAAGGAGTAATCAGAAATGCATTGAAGAGTTGCGATTTACATAAATTCTAGCAGGGAATATGTCTACTCCTACATACAAAAGGCAGCTGGATTCCTCCACTGGCTCACATTTAAGGTCCAATTCAAAACTCTCCAAAGCACATGCCTCAGTGTTGACACAACCAGGGATTCCTTCCCAAAGCAGAGCCTTCCTGTGCCGAGCGCTGGCCTTCAGCTCACTGATGTTCTCCAAAACAAGAGCCTGAGAAGCTGCTGTGGGAACATTCATTCCCCTTTACTGTATCTTGGTGATCTCACATCTCATGGATGCTGCTGTTTAAAAACAGAAATATTTTCCCTCCTGATTGTGTCTGTTTGTGCTGCTATAAAGAGCATCAGTTACAGACCTGTGTCTGTTTTTCCATCTGCAAGTGCAAGAAAGTAGTAACTTGCAGTTTCACAGGGTGATACTGCACGCAGGCTAACAAGGACATTGTGCCTAAAAATTTAAAAAAAAGTCGTCTGGGCCACAATCTTTCCACTGGCTGTTGCTACTTTATTGGAAGAACATAATCTAGAAGATGCCTCACATTAAACACCTGAAAGATGGCACATTTCTCTCCAGAAATCACAGAACTAACCAGGTTGGAAAAGACCTTCGAGATCATCGAGTCCAATCTACCACTTAACACCTTCTAATTAACTAAACCCTGGCACCAAGTGCCTCACCCAGTCTCCTTATAAAGACCTCCAGGGACAATCATTTGGTCTTTTCAGCACTTTCAGTAGTGTGCTTTCTAGATTCAGTTCCACTCTTTGCTTCAGCCGTCAGTTTGTTGGTTTCCTGTTGCTCATGTGGATGTTTCTCATAGCAACAGGAGAGAGCAGTGCTGTCAGAACTGGAAAAAGTGAGCATGAAGACAAAAACACTGGCACGGTGACCCAAGGGCAGATGCCATGCCTGAAATTATAATCCCTGTTTCACGTACCTGGAGATTCCTAGCTGCTAACCTTTAACAGGTACATTTGGCAGCTGCAAAAAGCTGTGATTTTTACCCTGCCAGCTTTTATTGAAAGAGGGGACTTGAAAAAGAGCTCTGCATGACACAGAGCTGCACGACCTGGGCAAGGATGCCCTGCTGGAAGTCTGGGGCAAATCTCTGACCAGACTATCTACAGCTGACCCCTCAGCTCTTCTGGCAGCCATGCTTGCGCTGTGGAACTGCTTAGGTGGCCAAGAAGGCCAGTGGCACTCTGGCCTGTATCAGCAATAGTGCAGCTAGCAGCACCAGGGAAGTCCTTCTGCCCCTGTACTCAGCAACTGTTAGGCCACACCTCAAGTACTGTGTGCAGTTCTGGAGTTCTGGGCCCCTCAGTTTAAGAAACATGTTGAGGTGCTTGAATCTGTTCAGAGAAGGGCACCAAGGCTGGTGAGGGGGCTGGAGCACAGCCCTGAGGAGCGGCTGAGGGAGCTGGGGGTGTGTGCAGCCTGGAGAAGAGGCGGAGGGCAGACCTTATTGCTCTCTACAACTACCTGAAGGGAGGCTGCAGCCAAGTGGGGTTTGGTCTCTTCTTTGGGACAACCAATGACAGAACAAGGGGAGGCAGTCTCAAGCTGTACAAGGAGAGGTTTAGGCTGCACGTTAGGAGGATGTTCTTGGCAGAAAGAGTGATTTGCCATGGGAATGGGCTGCCCAGGGAGGTGGTGGAATCCCTGTCCCTGGAAATGTTTAAAGAAAGAGTGGATGTGGCACTTGGTGCCAGTGTTTAGTTGGTTAGATGGTCCTGGGTGATAGGTTGGACTTGATGATCTCGTACGTCTTTTCCAACCTGATTAATTCTGTGATTCTGTGATTCTTTGGTCCCTCGGGGGGCCTGGTTTGTATTTATGAATGGATCTGACGGAACTCCACCATGAGGCCACAGTGTAACTGCATCACCCCATTGTTGCTACACACGCACAGCACTCACTGGGGAACAAAAAGCTGAATGAAGTGGAGCAGCTGCCAACTCAGGCAAAGACAACTTAGGAAACTATCTCATTCTTCCTTTCTCTTGGAGGCTGTTTGGTTTGCTGTTTCCTTGCATACAAAATGCGGTCTGCAACAAACAAGGCAGGATAAGATACAGCGAGTCCTGTTGCTTGGATCCAAAACCTCAGGCCCTGAATGCTACAAAGAAGAGGACAAATGGTGTATGTGCTGTAGGGACAGTATTCAAACGCTATCTATTCAAAATAGGTTTCCATGATTTTGTACTGTGGCTGAACAGAAGCTGATTTTTTGAGTGTGGTGTTTCTGGTCATTGTCTCTGTATAGACATTTGCAGGAATCTTTATGAAGGGACTTCTCAGACCTTGGGATGAAAAAAAAAATAATTCCAGTACTGCCATATGCAGCACATTTAAGTGGAGATATTTTGAGTGCCATTTATCATGGATCCAGTCTAAAAAACAGCCTGGCTCCACATTTTCAAGGGCTCACAGCCAGCTGTTTCGACAAGACTTTAAGCAAAGCTTGATTCCTTTTTCCTTTCTACATCCCTTCAATATGCTTTGGATTTTCAAATCCACTCAGTATACACCAGTTCCCATCTGGGAACAGATTTTCAAAAGGGAGTTGTGACCACATACAAGGCTACATGTTGGCTCCACCTGAAAATCTTTTTCCCTGCTGTTGATGCTGAGGAAAACAATTCTGTCATCTGAATGTGACCTTGAGAGCTGGGCTTTAGGAAGAAGATGCTGCTTACACACACATACAACCCTATCACACACACACTGAACACTGCTGGCCTTCCCGGTGGCCACGAAGGCTATTGACCAGCTTACTTTGCCAGCTTTTGCAGTTGTGTAAGTCATTGTGAACACATGAGAGAATAATTTCTCTGTTTCAGTGCACTCAGCCTCATAGTTGGAAGGGAGCTCTGGAGGCCACCTAACACAACCTTCTGCTTGAAGTAGGGTCAGTTGTGTGCCCAATTCTAACTTTAGCCTAAAAGATATCTGACCCAAAGTGCTTTGTAACACCTAAGACCTCACCTGGCTCACCCTGCAGCAGTTTATTGAGGTGCTCAGAAACCCCCAGGGTATTCCTCCTTCACAAGGAGATATGGGGTACCAGAGACAGGAAAGGCTTAGGACAGATTCAAGGAAGATGCAAGCAGTAACTGGACCAGGGCTTGCATGCTCTGCACATGATGGATGGCCAGAGAAGCAGTTTCCAGACCCAAAGCTCATGAGCTGACACACTGAACCGTCCACTGCTCTTCCAGGAGGTAAGGAGATAGATTTGCCTGAGACAGATCTGTGGCAAAGCAGAATATTGATGCCAAGGTCTAATTAAATATATCTTGCCATCCTTCCTCACATCCCACAGCTGTATGCAGTGGAGATACTGTATTCTCCTCTGAAGCATCTGGCTCCATCAGGGACAGGATACTGCACACACTGGAGTGCTGCTCTGGGATGCTATGGAAATTTCTGACTTCCCAAGTTGTTTATTTTTCCATTGCAATGACCCACAAGAAGATGCACAGCGAGCTCAGCAGCTTCCTGTGAGTAGGTCTGTTAACTCCTTGCTCACTAGCTTCTCCTCTTCAGACAAGATCAAAGGAAATAGTCCCACTCTCTGTCAGCTACTCTGATGCTACAGAGCTGTGTGAAGCTTTGGGACAATAACAATCAGAAACAACAATTCAGATATACCACATAGAGGTATTTTGATCAACCATAAGGCTGCTAAGCTTCTCCACAAGTAGATTCCCTGGTGTTTACTTTGGCAGGTGGAAAGAGTAATGAAACCAAGGTTTGCATGGCCTTGTGGTCACTCTTTTGACTGTGATTCAACCTTCACCAAGGAGCCCAGGGCAGCTCTTTATCAGAAACAATCATTATCCTTAGAGTGACACCGGCAGAATGTCTTGTACCAGCTCATCCAAAGTCTGCTTTGGATCCATCCAAGGATAGCTGACACCAGTGTGCTTTTGAAGGAAACATTTGCTTGTTGGTTGTTTGCTTACCCTAAGAGATGGTTTCTAGTTTAATTTATAAAAATATTTTATTAATAATTAAAAGTAAAACATATTTGGGGCCTACTTCTTAGTGAAATATCAATTTAAAATGTTACAGCACAAAATGCCAAACCCAAATTTCAGTTACACCAGCATAAACCAAAAGTAACTCTGTAGATTTCAGCCTCCTGGTTTGCGTTGCTATTTCCTAGCAAACACCACCCTCAAATTATCATCAGAAACCAACGAAGTTCAGCAAAGCTCACTGCATTGAAGCTGCATCAGGGTTTCATTACCTTTCTCTACTTTCAGATGACTGAAACTTTGTAGCTGAATTTTTTTCATGCTCCCACCTCAGCAACACTCTTTTGGAAAGCCAATGAGAAAGTCTCAATATCTGTTTCCATGCTGATCAAGCACACACACACCAGAAGGGAAAGAAGCCCCTGAGATTCCTTAGTTGGGAAGGATTCTCCTCCAGCTCTCTAACATTTCCTGTGAGCTACCAGGAAGAATGAAGTGAGGAGGGCAAGAATTTTTCCCTCTGCAAAACTGTAATTTCTGTGAGTCCCCTCGCCTTTCCACCATGTTTGGTGATGCTGCTGGATCCTAGGGCCTCATTTCTTCCTCTTTCCTAACCTCCCCTTTGAAAACAAAGTCATTCACACAATGAGGATGAATTAATTGTGTCCCTACAGGAACAGCTCTCGGGCATCAGAAATTAGGGAGTGAAAGAATTGGGGCTGTTCATTCAACTTTAATTAAAGTCCCAGCATAAAATACATTACAATAGTCTTTACTCTTCATTAACACAGCCCTGGGCTAACTCTTACACAACCTAGCCACTATATTTTTTCCAACAATATAATTTAAGGATGAAGCTTGTTACTACAACTGCCCCATACTTCTCTGCAACACTGTTTTCAGTTGCTTATCTCTCTCTCAAGATTTAACATGTGGGACAAAAGTTTCCAGTCTTCGTCCCTTTTGCATTTTTCCAGTGCAAGAATCACAGAGGAAATTTCTACGAAAACATTTTTCCCATTTCCAAACAGCTGGCTAAAGAAAAATAAATTGTTGTGCCCAGCTTCCAAGTTCTGGTCACTTGTGGTTGCACTGAAACTTTCAAAGTTTGCAGGAGACAGACTTTGAGGGCACCTTTGCTGTGACGGTGGCAACACTCTGAAAAAATGCCAGCACCTCCAACTTCTGCAGAAACAGGCACAGATCCAGGCTGGTTGCAGAGCAAGTTAAGAGTAACTCTTAAGAAAGAGATCTGGGGGTGTTGATCGATGAGAAGCTCCCCAGGAGCCAGCAGTGCCCTCATGCAACCCAGAAGGCAGCCCTGTGCTGGGCTGCAGCTAGAGGAGTGTGGGCAGCAGAGCAAGAGAGGGGATTCTGCCTCTTGACTTTGCTCTGCTGAGACCTCACCTCCAATCCTGCCTACAGCTCTGGTATTTCCAGCATAAAAAGAACACAGAGCTGGTGAAGAGTCCAGAGAAGGGCCACAAAGATGATCCAAGGGTTGGAGCACCTCTGCTATGAGGACAGGCTGAGGGAGCTGGGGTTGTTCAGCCTGAAAATGAGAAGGCTCCAGGCAGACCTAATAGCAGCCTGCCAGTACCTGAAGGGGGCCTCTAGGAATGCTGCAGAGAGACTGTTCACAAATGCCTGCAGTGACAGGACAAGGGGCAATGGTTTTAAAACAGAGAAGAGATTTAGACTGGATGTTAGGAACAAGTTCTTTAGCACGAGGGTGGTGGAACACTGAAACAGGTTGCCCAGGGAGATGGTTGAGGTCCCATCCCTGGAGATATTCAAAGTCAGGCTTGACAAGGCTCTGAGCAACCTGATTAGTGGAGGATGTCCCTGCTGACTGCAGGAGAGCTGGACTAGGTGACCTTTGGAGGTTCCTTCCAACCCAAACCATTCAATGATTCTATGATCCTCAGAAAGCAGATTGGGAAGAGAGAGCTGAGATCCCAATTCAAGCATGGCTTCACAGGTGAAGCGGCAAGGCATCAGCCAGCAGCAAGAAAGAAACACATGGCCAAGTGCAGTATGAAAACCGAAAGGTGTAGTCCCTACTGTGAGGAGTGGAAACAGCTTGCAGAACCTCCTGAATGTGACCTTACGCAGCAAGAACTGCAAAAACATAACTGAAAGGTGACCACAGAGCACATTACTGAAGCAACAGCTGCATCAGCAAAGTATACTCAGAACCTCTTTGCTGGCAAAAATAATGTGAGGGAAGAAAATGCTCTTCCCCTTAACCAGGGAACTGAGGCACAGCTAAGTGTCTTGCAAAGCCCTGATGAAATAGTTCACGTGGTCTATGTGTTGAGCTTGCTTGCCCTCACCTAAGAGCTGAGTATTGTCAGTACTGTGCTGTTACTGCTACCTGAATTTCCTGTCCATGCTGAAAGAGTGCAAGAAAGGAAAAGAACCTTGGAAACTCTTAGAGGAGATGAAGAACCACCCTGAGCAACTACCTGGCATCTTTGGAAAGACATATCCCAGCTACTCAATGGTTGATCAACCCTGCCAAACAACTCAAATACATCAGCAAAAGCTGCCTTGGCATCTGGCATCCTCCTTCTGCCAAGCGCTATATTCTGCCAATACTGTGGATAGTATCAGAAGTTTACCTGGAGCTTACCAATATGGGGAGTGTGGTCTGGAGATGGGAAGAGTGCACTGTTAATCAGAGAGCACAGGAACAAAATGGTGAGCTCTGCTAAGGGTAACTGTTCTGGGTTTGGTGGTACCTAAGCATCACTTGCTTCTGCCCCCAAAAAAGGACTAGCCAGGGATTTCCATAGGCAGTGATATGCTCCCCAGCAACAGAAGCAGGCACCAACCTAGTGAAAGCTCCCTCTAAACCCTCCAATGACTCTCTTCTCCTGCACTTCACAAGCCTCCCTGTCCCTCCCATGCTATCTGTGCTTCTGCTCCTCACCTTACTCTGTCATTCCCTCACCCTCATTGCTACTCTAGTCCTGCTGACTACCATGGTGGTCTATCAGGCTGTAGTTTCTAGAGCTGTAGTACAAGCAACTCACAGGGGAGGATGGTTACAGAAATTCTTTTTGTCCTCATCTGCTCTGTGCTACAGCGCTCAGCATTCCCACCTGTTTGTGAGGCTGCTTTCAGAAGTCTACCAGTGAGCCAATCTGGGTTAGAAACCAGGTAAGACCTCCTGACCCCTCAACTCCAAAACAAGTGGGCCCATCTGTCTTCTTCAAGGTAGATCTGTTCTAGGATGGGTCTGAAACAGCTGTGTGGGTGTACATGAGGAAAAAACAAGCAAGAAAATGAGTGCCAGACAAGTAAGAACAACTCCATCTGGTGTCATCATACAACAAGGAAAATCACAGATAAGGACAACCATACATTCCATGAAGTTAAGACATGGAGTTATGCAAGAAACTCTTTGGTGGCTAGCAAAGTTTTTCTTACTCTAAGAATATTCCCAGCCTTGGCTGATAAAAGGATCTTTGCTAACAAGCTGTTAGTGTCTCTCTGAACCCTCATCTTCTTCAGCCTGGTTTCTAATGTCCTTCTGACATCCAGCCACTTGCTGAATGCAGCAGCCAAGCCTCACTGAACACACTCCACACACCAGCCAGCCAAACCTCCAAGATGAAAACGTCATTCAACCAGTAACTGCTAACATCAGCAAATTACCCAAATTTCCCCCTTTTTGTTAAACTGCACTGTTTTTTTTTAACCCAAACATAGCATATTTGCTGGATGAAGCCAAGAAAACTTCCTCTTGACAGTGTTATCACAGACCTAATGCACAGTGCATTTGCTCTGAAAAGGTAAAGAATGTTGAGGATGATGCATTGGAAACTGATACTTCGATGGGGAGAAAAAAAATAGCATTATCTTACTAGTGCCCAACATTTACAGAAAGCTGCAACTCCTTTTCTTTCCTTCTGAATTAACATCCTGTGGTGGTTTGGCCCTGGTTGGGGGCCAGATGCCCACCAACGCCACTCTATCACTCCCCTTCTAAGATGGACAGGGAAGAGGGAAACCAGACACCTGTGGTACAAGATAGAAGCAATTTAACAGGGCAGAAGCAAAAGCAAAGGCTTTGGGTGAAAGCAAGAGCAAACAAAGGTGTTATCCTCTCCTCCCCACCAGCAGACGCTGTCTGGCTGCTCCTCATGAAGCAGGGCTTCAGTCCGCACAGCAGATGCTCCAGAGGACAAACTCCATCAACAAATGCCCCTACACTGCCTTCTGTGCCTCAGCTTTTATATCTGAGCTGACATCATATAGTACCCATCTGGTCAGTTTGGATCAGCTGGCCCAGCCACGTCCCCTCCCAAGCTCTTGCCCATCCCGCAGCCTACTCTTGGGAGGAAGAACATTGGAAAAGCACAGCCTTGGTACTGTCCAAGCCCTGCTCAGCAGTAGCCAAAACACTGGGTGTGTTCCAGCTGCCACTACAAAACACAGCACTGCGAAAAGATGCTATGAGGAGAGTTAACTCCATCACAGCCAAACCCAAGACATTTCATCACTGCAAAATAAGTCAGCTTCACAGGAGATGAAACGCCTCTTTACCCACAGACCAAGCGGCTTGGATTTGCTCTGCTTGCAGTGTCCTACTGACACAGGGGTGCAGCAGGAGAGGCACCACTCCTCAGGGAAGGCACCCTGAGTGCTCTTTTCAGTCCTGCCATTTTTCTGCTGAGACTGCTGTGCACTGCTGTGAGGTTTGGGTTTTGTTGATGTCCCCACTAGAAGATGACCCCCAGACCAGAAAACTCACTTTGGTGTGAGTTTGAGCACCACTGAAATGCCACCAGATTCTCCACTCCTGCTGGCAGGACTTTCTGGTAGCCAAAAAAATGCAATTAGTGCAGTGAGCTTAGAGAAGTTACATACAAAAGATATCTGCCTCACTTTGTGCCAGTGCTGGAGGATCAGCTCATTATTTACTTTCTTCAAGGCAAGGGTTTTGATGTGATCCCTCAATGAGGGCCAGCAGAGCAGTTTCAAGGTTGTGAACACAGGACCAGTGCACATGCTGGAGTACCTTTTGCCCAAGGCAATGCCATCTGCCTGCAAACCCCATCACCTGGAGTGGTACCCAAGGTGGCTCCCCACTATAGCATGCCTGGGCAGGCAGAGCAGGTTCTCCCCAGCACGATGCTGAACAAAGTGTGAAAAAAAAAATGATTCCAACAGGCCAAGAAGCTTTGGACATTCAAAGCACCACAACCATGGTACCAGGTTGTGCCATGGAGCACAATTATGCCAGGGGCACCAGATCTGCAACCCACTCACTCCAGAAGCATCCCCTTCTTTTGCTCCACTGGGTTTTCAGGATCAGGCTGGGTTTGACGGCCCAGTTCCCCACCACAAAAAGAGAAGAGGAATGTGGGACACTCACCACATCTGTGTTTGTGATCTTGGCCAGGAGGTCTGTGAGGCTGTGCCCGTCATCAAGCTGAAGGCCACAGATGGCTGCTCCCACACTTCCAGTTGCTATCATTGACGGTGGGTACATGGCAAAGTTAAAGTCTGCAAGAACAGATCTGGGAATTAGTCCAAGCCCAGACCAGAAAAGCTGCAAAACATCAGAGGCGAGCAACATAAAAAAAAAAAACTAAAAAACCAACCCCAAAAAAACAAAACACACCCAAGAATAAAAAACTGGGAAGGAGAAGAAAGGGAAAAGTGCCACTCTTTTGGGGTCTGGTGGAGCTCATTAGTCACACCGCTCATCACGAGCAGTTAAAGGAGGCGTAACAGATCTGCAAATTAAAATGGAAATGCAGTTCAGTCTTTTATTCTCACTGATGCATAAAGTAAACCTGGACAATTTTTAATAGTCTTTACTTAGTTTTAAAGAAAGGAAAAGAGAAGAAGGAGGCTTTCTGTAATTTATGTCAGAAATTTGGGCCTTGATCACATCAGAACTCTCTGTATAACCAGAAAACTAAGAGGGATAAAGCATCACAAAGGACCAAACTGAGATTTTTTTTTTAGTCATGTCAATTTTTAAAGACTTAATTAACTGGAACATTTAAAGACCTGTCCAGGAAAGAGATTTTAATGAGCAGTTCATCTTTGCCACCTCTGCAATTAGGAAGTGAGAACGCTTACAGCCCATAGCTAGGCAGCCAAAGAAAAAGCGATGCTAACATTTGTCATTACTCCTATTGCCTTAATAAACAAATTGAAACCACGTTTCAAACCTTGCTCTCACACATCTCATAGGGACCAGGAAAGAAATAAAAATAAAACTGAACGGGGTTTTGTGACCTTTATAAGACAGGTTTATGGTTTATGGTGATGCCACAGGCACTGGGTTTATCAGCATGTTTGGCTAAATACCATTTCCAGGTCTTCTAGGTTATCACTGTCTTTCTAAAATGAAACTTGGTTTGCAAGTTTTTTGATTCCACAGTAACTCACTAGCAAACCCTTCTCTACCAGCTGGGAGAACTGAAGAAGGTAAAGGAAACTCCAGTAACACTTACTATAAAACAAACCACAATCAACACATATAGTCTATTTATAGAAACAGATTGTTACAGGTCTGTTAAGGGCAGATTCTGCATCCTCTCCACTCAGCTAACACAGATTCTGTAACCCTGTTGATGTCTGCTCAGGTTTTAGATATATGCAGAGTTGTTTTCAGCCTCCCAGACCCTGAGAAGGCAAATACTGCAATAGCTATGGAGATGGCAGGCTCTTTTGTCTGGTCTTGAGAACAGAAGACTGAGAAGGGATCTCATCAAGAGATATAAGTATCTGAGAGGTGAGTGTCAAGTGGAGGGGACCAATCTCTTTTCAGTGATGTGCAGTAACACGACAAGGCGCAACAGCTACAAACTGGAACACAGAAGGTTTCCCCTCAATATGAGAAGAAACTTCTTTACAGTGAGGATGACAGAGCACTGGAACAGGCTGCCTGGAGAGGTTGTGGAGTTTCCTTTTCTGGAGACTTCCAAAACCTGTCTGGATGCATTCCTGTGTGAACTACCCTAGGGCATCTTGCTTTTGGCAGGGAGGTTGGACTCGATGATCTCTGGAGGTCCCCTCCAACCTCTAATGTTCTGTGACTCTAACCTCTAATGTTCTGTGACTCTTCAAGCTGCAAAACATCCCTGGGTCCCACAAGGAAAGGAACAGTCAGGTAAGAATGGACTTACATCACAACGTTCACCCAGACAAGACTGGAGGTGGAATATTAGAAGTGGAGAGAAAAAAAGGAGCAGCTAAAACCCTGGGATGGATTTATGTGTCTCAAAGTTACTAGCAGGTGACCACCTGTAAGGCCACCACCACACACTGAAGCCCACTGTCCTTCCTACCAGGGCAGCTCAGCAGACAGCAGTCTCTCAGAAATGCCTCTGAAAGGGCAAACTGACACTGACCGAAGCAATTCATATGACTGTCATCACTATAAAAATCATTAATTATGCACTACTTTAAGAAACCACTGGAAACTGGAAAGCTGGTGAACTTGAGAATTAAGTCACATTGCCCTTACTAATGAGTGAGCTAACAGAAGGAAAGCCTTGACTCCTATTTATCAGCCTTGACTCCTCTATTTTTCATGCCTCGGACAGGAAACAGCCCTGAGGGTGCTGATCTCGGTGTATGTCAAGGTAACAGGAATTGCTCTTTGATGATCAAAATTGATCTCACATTTACCTTAGGTGGGTTTATAAACATGCATGCAAGTACTAGCCTGTAAATGGATGAGCAGGGGGAATGAGTTAAGGCTACTTGAAGCATACGCATGCACGTGTACTCCCAAAAGAGCCTGCGCCATTCCCAGTGTGGCTGCACTTCTCATCAGGCCAGACCTCAAAAGCAGGCAATAAATACAGTGGGATTTTAAGCCCTGTAACAGCCAGTTTGCCTCTCTTCCTACTCAGTGCTATGGATAGGAGGCCCCAGGACTTGACTCTGGGTGATCACTGCAGTAATTCATTCTTTGGGTTGATCTCCTAGCTCAGGGCTCCACAGAAGTGTGATTGCTGGGCCACCAGTTTACAAAGCACAATTGATTAAAGAACTCTGGTAAGGAGAGGTTGCAAATGCTTATGTGCTTGTGTGAGCGTCCAGAGACTTCTCCTGGTCCACAGAGCAAATAACAAATTTTTGCAAAATTTAAGGATGTTCAACAATTTCTGGAAGAGACCTTGCTCTCTCATCTACACACCCATCAGCAATCCCACCAATTTATTTAGAAAAGGGATAAATTAAAGCAGAGTACATCTCCACTGATCTGTTTCTCCTCCATTTGCTTGGGTTTGTGAATCCTGTGTGCTTTCATCAGCACGCATCAGGCTGCACTTTAGCCGACATGGCCCTAAGCTGACAGGCAACTCCTGCATTTAATCCTTGACTTCCCAAAACATCTCCTAGCTACACATGGGAACTACAGCTGGCAATAGACTTTCCATAGTTTACCCCTTCTTGTCTTGAGCTTTGGGGAAAATGTAGTAAAAAGATGATGTGAAACCTCTCAAACTCTGCCAGTGTTTGGACAGTTGCTACAGAACCCATAAAGCAGTGGGTAAGAAGCAAAACCCACCCCTCCCACTCATCCTTTCGGCCAGCGGCAGGGAGAATGGACCCAGTTGGAGGTGCTAATGGGCTCACTCCCTTATGTGCAGTCACTGAAGACTCATGGACGCAGCTTCACCCAGCCCCCAGTTGCTGCTGGAGAGATCCGAGCAACAGGCAGCTGCCATGTCTTGCACTCAGTGCTGGCCAGACACTGTGGGCTGAGTGAAGGACACAGCTCCAGCCTGACCTCTGAATTTCCTTCCCTCCTAGGGGCTTGCATCAAGACCTTCACATTGTCTAAATGTCGGTCTTCTCATGGTTGATTTCAGATCTACTCCCAGAAACTGTCTTCCTAGGAAGTTGAATAAAGAGCCACAGTGCCCCTGCCAACTACCACTGCTGTAGGTCTGCTTCCACGTGGGGTCACTTGAGAACATTTCTATGCCCAATAACCTTGTTAGTTCCCTTAATGTCATTCATAATGCAAATGACATAGCCAGCGAATGGCCAGAGGCCCGGAGTGACTAAAGCTCAGCATCCAGAAAGTCTTACATCGCCTCTAGCTCTAAACTAACTTCCCTCCATAACAAGCACCATAAACTTGGCTATCAAAGCTACACATGCCCAGTCTTTGTTGTACAACAGGCAGTGATTTGTATCACTGGCTTCTATTTTTAGCATATTAATTAACTACTGCAACTGGTGAGGCAAGTGTCTCCAACTGGAGAGTGTGGCACCATTGTCTGAAGTCATCACCTCATCTCGTGCTATTGAAAATCATGGCAGTGACCCTCCTGCTGATATGAATTTAACCTGACATGCCCACAAAGGGATGGGGGGTGGCGCACCAATTTTGTGCACATGGTTCTCCACATCACCCGGACCCTATTAGCACGGAAAGAGCTCACTGAAAGAAAAGCAGCCACATTGTGCTGGGCCACCTAGAGGGTTGAATAGAAAAGGCTGAGGAAAAGAGCAGGCAAGGGAATAAAGGCTGTAATTAGCATATTTCCATATTCAAGCAAAGCAATAACTACGTGAAATGTTTGTCAAGGTTCAGTGAAAAGTACAAATATTAAGTGCCGTAGCTGAGGGGATGCAGAACCCCGCCTTGTGTGTCTCTTACCTTACACTAAGAAATTCAAACCAAGTTTTTTGTTTCATGGGTTGTTTTCAGTTATAAACCTCCACCTCTGCTTTCCCCAACAAGACAAGTCCCAGCATCCTCCCTCAGTTTTCAACAGGTAAAACTGCTCCCAGGGTTAGGTCAAAGGCTTGCCCTGAGACTTTGTTTATTTTAATCTAAATAATAGGGAAATAATCCAAACATGAAGCTGGAACATGGGCTTTTATGTCAAATTCTTGTTGCAGATGATGAAACCTGAAATACAGAGTCACGGAATGTCAGGGGCTGGAAGGGACCTCGAAAGCTCATCCACTTCAACCTCCCTGCTAAAGCAGGATCAGATCACGCAGGAATGTGTCCAGGCATACAGAAGGAAAGTTATAAAAAGCTCCCTTTTCTGGACACCTGAAGAAAGGCTACAAGCTAAATCCTTCTCTTGTACCTGTGTGCAACCTCAGTTAAGGGGCACCCAGAGCTGGCACCAAAGGCATGGCTCTATCTCTGACTTTGCTGTGATTTATGCGACTTCATGGGAAAGCACAAAAAGAGTGTCCTTAAAAGTCAGAGGAGTGCAACAACACAAAACCTCCCAGAATCTGAGCACATGAATGAACTCAAGGGAAAGTCCTGGTTTCTTAGAAAGGACTTGTTTTACGTTCTATTCACAAGCAATGAACACTAGAAACTATTCCATCTCTATCTTGGTATCACCTTTTTCCTAAAAGACCTTAAAAACAAAGAGACCATCATTGTACAAGCCTGCTGCTTTCACTGTTAGAAACAAACAAAAAAAAAGAATGACACTAGAAGCTGCCCTTTGAAACACATCTACCTCTTGACCAGGCTGGTTGGAGTTGGCAAGCAAAGTCAGGATACCCTGAATCAGTACCCTGCTTTCAGACTGGATGGAGCTCAGGCAGCCAGGGCATGACTGTATGCATGTGCTGAGGGCATCTTGCTGCCAGCCTAGCACATCAGCCATGCTCAGCTTCTAGGACCCCATGCACGGCAACCAAGCTGTTCTGCTGGCTCTCTCCCAATCCAGGGGACTTCAGTAGCTCTGAGCCAGGAAAATGTAAGGTTGACAATTAGTCAAAGGCAGGAGGGAACCGGACACAGGAACCCAGAGAGGTTCTGCAAGGGGAAGTCCTTGCTCACAGCCAATAAATGAGCACTGGTAGAAGGAAATGAGCACTGACAAATACCCAGGCTGAACATTCTTGGTGTGCCAAAGCCAGGTGGGTTGGAACTGGATGATCTTTAGGGTCCCTTCCAACCTCAACCATTTTATGAATCTATGAATCTACCTTCTTACAATGACCCGTATTAATGCTTTGGCTGCTGGTTGAGTTTTTAAACAGACTATTTTCATTTCTGTAACTTAACAGAGATTTATTTTCAGAGCTGAATTGCAATCTGCTACCTTAAGCTATGCAGGAAGAAAAAAAAAAAAACCCAGGAATTTTACCACCGTCAGGAGAACAGAATCAGGACAGCCACCAATACCAGTTTATAAAATTGTTTAGATAATGGTCAAATGTCACCCAGCCTCAAACTTCAGCCAATGACTGTACAACACACACAAGCATGGATCTGTCTTTAACCAGCTGAGTTTTAAAGGTCTAAGGAAAACAACGAAAATAGTCAATTTCCTTTGTGCCTCTTTTGATCCAAATGCAGTTCTAGTGTCAGTATTCTGGTTTTTTCCACAAAAGCAGCTGGTTTTTAACTGCATTTGCTGTACTTTTTCTCCTCTTGCTGTCACAAGACACTGCAATTTTCCCCCATGTTAACTGTTTCTGCTTTTAAAGGTAAAGCCAGATGACTCTTAAGCATGGCAGTGCCAAGTATGACCAAACAAAAATCTGTAAAGTAAAATAGGATACACACCTAGTTCTATTCTTTTGAGTAGTCAGGAGGGCAGACACCTAATTCTGTTCCTGGGCTACAGTAAAGCAAAAAGTATTTGTTTTTTATAGGGTTCTTTAGACCCACTTCTAAATGTTAATGCTCCACCACAACCACCCACAAGGCAGAGACAGGGAAACAAGTTGCATAGTTTACGTCAAGTGTATGTTCACGCAGAATCACAGAACATCAGAGGTTAGAAGGGACCTCCAGAGATCACTGAGTCGAACTTCCCTGCCAAAAGCAGGATCCCCTAGGGGACTTCACACAGGAATGCATCCAGGTAGGTTTTGAAATTCTCCAGAGGAGACTGCACAACCTCCCTGGGCAGCCTGTTCCAGTGCTCTGTCACCCTCACTGCAAAAAAGTTTCTCTCCACTTTGAGGTGAAACCTTCTATGTTCCAGTTTGCAGCTGTTGCTCCTTGTCTTATTGCTGTGGACCACCGAAACGAGATTGGCCCTATCCACTTGACAACCACCCCTCAGATATTGATACACACTGATCAGATCTGCTCTTAATCTTCTCTCCAGACAAAACAGCCCCAGGTTTCTCAGTGTCTTTTCATACGGGAGATGCTCAAGTCCCACAGTCATCCTCATGGCTCTCGGCTAGACTCTCTCCAGGAGGTCCCTGTCTCTCCTGAACTAGGGACTCCAAAATTTCATAATATTTCAGGTGTGGTCTCACTAAAGCAGAGCATTGTATTAGCTGATCATAAATACTATTTCTCAACAACTGTTTGCACTGATTATTATTTTCACTTGTTCTACACCTTCCTCAAGGAAGCCTAATCAAGGATCAGGATTATGGTAGTGCTCAAACCACCACAAAATCAGATCTACAGCTGGCTGGAAGAAGGGCAAGTTACCTGGCAGCAGTGATGCCACACCAGCTTGCGCCAGCAAAGACCCTTCTCCTCCATCTCCTTCCACTCCACCTTCCCAGATGTGACAGGTGCTACAACTTAAGGAGGGAGTCTGCTCACAGAAGACATTCACCAGGCCCTGCTTACTTGTTGATGGAGCTTACATGGTTCTCAGGCTTCACTTTGCTGGGAAGGCCAATATACTGACAGGAGCTGCCTCTCCCAGTTAACAGGCAAGAGCCTTCTTTTCTGTGGTAATAAATTCATTTGGACTGTTCTTTCTTCTGTCATGCAAGGAGTGTTTGTGCAACTACTGCCATTTTTCAGTATGTATTTTATTTCTAAGAGATTAATCCACCCAACAAAGCATCCATGGACTTCTTTCTGTTCCTCTGCAAAACAAACACCAGGTCCCAAATAAACTCTTACCATACTTTTATCCTTTGTAGAGAGCCAAATAACTCTTACATTGAGGGGGAAACCATAGTGGACTTGACCAGCAAGAGTCCTGAGGACCAAACATATCTCTTGGTGTTACAAAGCATTCTATGTCATCACCCTCTAGATCACTACAAGAAGTTTGAGCCTCATCTTGCAGTCTTTGCTCAGACAACACCCCCATTGACTTCCACAGGACTTCTGTCTGAGTAAGGACACTGGATTTGACCAGAAGTTAAAAAAAACAAAAACAAAAAACAAAAACCCAAACAAACACCAACCTTCTCAGCTTTCAAATGCAGGTGATTAATGTCCCAGAAACAGTGGGCAGAGGTTTGGCACACTGCACAAAACTGACTTCAAGCTGAATTTTTCCTCCTCTTTCCAAGCCTCTTTCAGACACAGGCTTTGAAAGTCACTGGTCTCTGCAATGCTACCTGTATCTGACATGGGGACATCTGACCTGCCACAGACTCCAAGCTGATCACGCTAAGAGCTGATTCCAGGGATCTACACAAGTTGCCCTCTGTCTCTGCAAGCCTGAAAAGCTTTTTCCTTGTAAGTTTTACAAGCCCTTTAAACAAAACATTGAAAACCTCCTCACTGAGATTAATATTTCCATTACAGCTGATGTTCAGAGAGTCACAGCTCCTTTTTCTGAAAGCTTGGCTTACACAGCCTGTCCTCCCCCAAAACCTGCCCTCATGAGACAATGAGATAAAAAGGGATATCCTGTGCCAGAACAGCAGCACAAACATCCCTCAAGAAAAAAAAATGTAAAAAAGCAAGGAAGCAGTTGGGCATCTGTGACTCTGAGCAGCCTGGAAGAAGAAGAAATGAAGGGTACCATGCTGAAGTTGAGAAAACAGTGCATGGTTCTCTTTTCATCAACACTGTGGCATGTTCTGTGTTGCAGCTCTGTAACCTGTGTTGTCTTCCAGTCCTCCAGGAACAATTCCCTGGTTTGGTACACAGCACATACAAGCAAACACACCAGTCTGAACAAAACATTTTTGAACTGTAGAGCACAGTGTGTGGAGACAGAGGAGAAACAAAGGGTTCAGAGCAATCAAAAGATGGAGGTGGGTTCAAAACAGCAAAGGTGATCCCAGAGAGTAAAAGAAGGATGATCTCCACTGAACTCAGAGATCATCAGGGTCCTCCTATGCTGAAAAAGCAGTAAGCATCAATTCTGCCTAGCTACATTGTAAGGGTGAGGGCTCCAGACCCAGCCTTGGTGCCTCAAAAAATCCACAAAACTCCTGAAAGAGATTTTAGCTTGCATGGGGAGCCACCATCAGGATGAGAAAACAAACGACATCATGCCAGACTAGGCTATGTCAGTGCATGCCCATATATATGCTCTGAGGGCAGAGTAAGTGAGGCCACTTGAAGAAAGATAGTGGACACATGAGCAACTGATCAAGCTCTCACTTTATGACAGTACTGGGCTGGACACCCACTGCTTCTGGCCTCTTTCAGTGAAGAATGAGTCCTCTGGAAGTGTTGTGAGAGCAAAGGAAAGAGAAAACCTTTTATCCAGGGAATAAGCTTGTATTCCCCAGCAGCTGTACGTTCAGGTGGGAGCAAGGGCACAGAGGGCTACATTCCAGTTTCAGTCATGCTCATGTAAATCATTAATCACTGCAAGGGCTGGGGAGTGACCATGGATTTAGATACACAGAGCTTGTTTCAGAAACTGGGGTCAAAATAAAGGCAGAGAAACACAGAGACTGACAAAATGATAGAACATGTTGAGAGGAACAGACAGAAGCAGCGGGTATCATCCACTCCTGCATAATGCTCAAATGGAAAGGATGGCAAAGTGATTATAGAATCACAGAATGGTCTCAGTTGGAAAGCAACTCCAAAGGTCATCCAGTCCAACCCCTTCGGCAGTCAGCAGGGCCATCCTCAACTAGATCAGGTTGCCCAGAGTCCTGTCATGCCTCACCATGAGTACCTCCAGGATGGGGCCTCAACTACCTGCCTGGGCAACCTGTTGTAGTGTTCCACCACCCTCATGGTAAAGAACTTGTTCCCAGCATCCTAACATCCTTCATCCTACACATCCAGCACTGTTAATGCTTTCTTCCCTTTACTTTGCTGACACAAAGCATTTCAGGATCAAGATCACAGTTGGATCCATAAAGGTAGGGAGCATTTGGGAATTTCTAATAGAACACTTTTGCTAAGGAATTAAACTAGAAGAGTCAGTGAAGAAGAACTCAGGCTCGAGGAAAGAAGTTCAAACTCTGCCAGAGTTTGCACAATACTCTAAAGAAGAATAAAATATACTTCAGAGTAGACAGAGCTGCACTGAAAGGAATTTGGAAATGAAGATACTCATTGCTGTGCTTCGGACCAGAGTTGGTAGCCAGAGCAAGCTCAGGTCAAAACCAGGCTAAAAACATGCATCAAAGAGGCAGCCATATGTTGAGGAAGGTCATATTGCTGAAAGAAGGCAAATGGGGAAATGAAAGGCCAGGCTTAACCCAAAGCGGTGGAGAGCAGAAGCTTTGAGGGAGAAAGGGAAAGAAGAAACACAGCAGATGATGAGAGCTCTGAAACCAATAAGGACAAGAAAAGGAAATGACAACTGGATCTGGAAGGAAGTCTACTGAGAAGGGACTTTTTTTTCACTGAGGATGGTGAGAATGTGTTTGAGCAGAGTGGCAGTGAAAGGGAAATAATGTAACAGCCACACTTCCGTAATGCAAATGGTGGTAGTAGCTTGCTAGTAAATCACGATGGAGGTAGAAAAAATTGTGAATGAGTGCTTGGGTAAGAGCTCTGCTTTTTAAACTCCAAGGGACTATGAGTCCTCTTCAGAATCAAATACCAACACATTGCATTGTGAAAAACAGGATGAGAAGAAAATCTGCAGCCCTGTATTTCAGGACGCTTCATAAGCCATCAGTTGTGTCTCACAAGAAAAACAAACCCTATGTAAAGGATTTTGGATCATGCACTGAAGACATGTAACATGAGAAATAGACCACATGAGGGAAGCACATAAGAGAAGTGCACAACAGGGCTAAGGGCTGGAAAGGGGATGCTGGTTTGGATCTCAGCGGACAGACTAATAAAGCATGGAGCTAACCATCAAAAAAAAAGACCTTATGGAGTAAAAAGAAGTCACAGACTTGGGAATCATCTTCATGGCCCCATTCTTGCAATGGTTTGGTTATACGGAAATCTTAAAGAGCAAAGGATTACAGAACTTGAAGAGTTAAATCATAACGAAATTCAGGTGACTCAAGACAATGTCTTCCTGGATAAAACAAAACGACCTAGAAGATGAAAGCAAGAGAAGAGAGGGAATAATGGTCTGGGTTGCAAGATAGCACACTGGATGTTGATGGCTGATGGTGTTGTGAGGATCCAGAGAAATGTCCACAGGAAAGATCACCTTTCCTAGAAGACAAATGTGAGTGAATCTTGGCTAAGGGGAAAAGACAAAGAATAATCCTAAAGTAAAAAGCTAATCAGCCCAGAAATGTCTGATGAATTACCAAGAGTGACTCTGCAGACCCTAGGACAGAGTAATACTTCTGCTGAGTTCTGTAGTCTTTTGCCTGCAAATAATTATACAACAGCAGTATAAAAGGAAAGGAAGGGCCACAAGGATAATCAGAGGGCTTGAGCACCTCTGCTACGAAGACTGGCTGAGAGAGTTCGGATTGTTCAGTTTGGAGAAGAGAAGGCTTCAAGGACACCTTATTGTGGCCTTCCAGTATCTGAAGGCAGCCTACAAGAAAGCTGGTGAGGGACTTTTTAGGGTGCTGGGTAGGGATAGGACATGGGGGAATGGATCCAAGCTAGAGGAGGGGAGATTTAGATCAGACATTAGGAAGCAGTTCTCCATCATAAGGGTGGTGAGACAATGGAACAGGTTGCCCAAGGGAGGTGGTGGAAGTCTCATCTCTGGATGTTTTTAAGGCCAGGTTGGATGTGACTTTGAGCAACCTGATCTAGTCCAAAGTGTCCCTGCCCATTACAGGTGTGTTGGAACTAGATGATTCTTGAGGTCCCTTCCAACCCAGACAATTCTACGATTCTATGAAAGCTTGAACATCTTGGTAACGAAAAAAAAAAAAAAACAACCAAAAAACAAACAAACAAACAAACAAAAAATTCAAATTATCCTAATGTATCCCATATTAGAGTCTCTAAAACAAATTGACTGAGATAGCAAAAAATGTCCAATACAGTAAAAGCTATCAGAATGCCTCAACCATTGAGAGGCAGGTACAGAAGCAGACATTCAAACCCAAAATGTGCATCCTGTCTTCCTTTCCCCGCATGCAAAAGTACAAGCAAAACAGTTCCTATAGGTGCATCAAGCCACAGTGAATTCAAAAGCTGAGCCACACACTACTTAACAATAACCCTGGAGAATGCTGCACGCTGTGTATCTGTTCCAGGGCTAGCTTCTAAGAAGTGATCAAAATATTCATCCTTTAGATAACATTTCCGGTATACTGATTTTCTAAAAGTCACTGGGGAAAAAAGAAGTTCAGACACAGCCATGCGTCCCAGTCTGGGGCCCTGAGCTTACTCAGGACTGGAGGACAGAAACGACTCTCAAAGAATCACAGAATGGTAAGGTTGGAAGGGACCTCAAGGATCATCTAGTTCCAACTCCCTGCCATAGGCAGGGACACCTCCCACTAGTACAGGTTACTCAAGGCCTGTCCAATCTGGCCTTGAACACTTCCAGGGAGGGAGCAGTCACAGCTTCCCTGGGCAACGTGTTAACAGTGCCTCACCACCCTCACTGTAAAGAACTTCCTCCTAACATCTAGTCTGAATCTCCCCTCTGCCAGTTTAAACCCATTGCCCCTAGCCCTGTCATTGCAAGACCTTGTAAACAGTCCCTCCCCAGCCCTCCTGTAGGCCCCCTTT
>VWZE01000737.1:257091-272217 GCA_013396675.1 Eubucco bourcierii
TTTCTTTCTTTCCCTCCCTTCCTTCCTTCCTTCCTTCCTTCCTTCCTTCCATCCTTCCTTCCTTCCTTCTTTAATTCCTGATTTTCATCTGTTCAAAGGTAAATTCCACCATTTCAAGCTACGCATTAAAACAGGAACAGTATGATAATAATTTTTCCTCTGACTTCTGATCACAGACCCAGAAAGGATTTGGATACCACAGGAACTGCTGCGCATTGCCCGAGCATTTTTAAGGAGTCAATTTTAATTGCATGGGCAATTTTCAACTCTAAATACCAGTGTAGTGGCACCTTTATCATTTACAACCACCTTAAACAACATAATTACTGAGCGGCTGAAATCTATCCTGTAATAAAACTACACTTGCCTTTAGAAAGTGGTTTTAAGCAGTCACAACGGTTACAGAATTAACTAATGAATTCTGTTTGATTGCTTAATGTATTTTTAATTATTTACTCTTTTCTATTTTATGCAAAGTTAATTCCTGATTGTTTTTCATTCCTTAGCTTAAACTTAGTGAGGGCAGGAATTAGAAACTATGTTTATTCAGTACCCAGTCTAAGCAGTCCACAATTTCACTGAGATTTCTTTATTAGATGAGGTGGAAAGTGACTAAAAAAAGAGCTACAAGAACGAGCATGTACCTGGGACTCATGTTGTAGGCTGGAAAATGTCATAATTTCATCACAGCCCAGGTTTGATGTTGATGTGAGATAGAGAAATCTAGAGAAGCTCTGGGAGATTTAGGATGGTGGAAGTGGTGGCACTACATTTAGGCTAACAACTGCAGGAGCTGTTCAACTACAAGCTCAATTAATCCCTTGATATTTCATTTAAGGGGTATGTCTTTAAGGTTAGCTGAGATTAAAGCCTAAAGAGTATATTCTACCACAAATCACAGTTGCAGAGTTGAAGGACTGGTTCTGTGACCAGTATTACATAAAAAAAACAAGCCAAGCAAAAAAAAACCAAGTATGTAATCTAGGATGTGTTCTGCCCTTAAAATCATTGAATCTCCAAATCTACATTGAACCTAAAATGTGTGGTAACAGCAGCACATACAGGATTAGGATGAGATCAGCAAAAGAATTGAAACTGATGAGAAAATTCTGCTGGATCTGAAAGCCTAGGACTGGGAATTTTCTTGCTACACAGGAGATAGAGAAATTTTTGTGTTACTTAACTCTTCTGGTGCCACAGCCTTATCTTTTGCAGGGGTGCCACACACTTTGCAGTGACTGCTGCTGACTCAATCCCCTCCTTGGTGAGCTCGTTGATAAGGCTGTTCACTTATAGCGAGCAGGAACACATAACAGGTGCCTCCCACATGCTTGGGAGTCAATTGAAAGTGAGAGCTCTTGACATTTTGTACAGGATCTGACCCCTGGTATGCAGAACTGTACATAAACTTTGCTGTTCTTTCTTTGCTGAGTGGTGTGGGGGGGGAAATTGGCTTTTGGAATCCGTATTTGAAAGAGCAAGAACAGTTCTGTTAAATTACAGGTATGAAGCACTGATATGTCCAGTTCTGGGCCCCTCAATTTAAAAAGGACATCGAGGTACTTGAACGTGTCCAGAGAAGGGCAACGAGGCTGGTGAGAGGTCTCGAGCACAAGCCCTATGAAGGGAGGCTGAGGGAGCTGAGATTGTTTAGCCTGGAGAAGAGGAGGCTCAGGGGNGATCTGAAGGTGGCAGAATACTTTTTTTTTTTTTTTTAATTACTTTTGTCTGCTTGTCAACCAGGTTGATTTTGTGCTTAAAACTGACTTTACTGTTAATGTCCTGTATTCTGCTGTGTGATTTACCTGCTCCCTGGGTTGTTTGTATCAGTCTTTAGTTAAAGGCAGCGTCTATATTAAGTACACAATCCCTTTTCTTTTCAGAAGAGATCCATAAAAGACTCTGTCACCAAACTTTCAGCTAATCTCCAATTTTTGAAGCATCTTGCTGTCACACCCCTTCCTTCAAAAGCAGTGTTCTTTGTGGTCTCTCAGTCTTGACTCGGTGCGTGGAGATTTGCTCTTACCAAAATAAACTCAAAATTCCATTTGAGGTTTTTTTTATTTTCTTCTCTCTACACTAAGATTATACATTTAATATATATGTGTAGCATGCTCAAGTCTATACAAATGAAGAAGGGGGGAGGAAGACCCTCAGCAAATTACTCCTTTTATGGTGAGTTGAGAAGGGATTTTGCATGCCTCGGTTGTCTTAATATTGCTCTGAGCTGCTAAATAATAAATAAGTAATATTTATTCCCAGGAGCAGCTGTGTTTTAAAGGTAAGTGTAATGATTCAGTTAATCGGCAGTAAGAGAATTATCCTGTTACAGCTTTCCACAGTGAACAGTGTGCTGAAGCATGAGGCACATATGCCTGGCAAAGAGCAAGATGTCTTATGTGGAGTTACATCAGTGTGAGGTTTTGGGTTGGAAGCCGTGTGAATGGCTGTATTAAATGACAGGTTGCTACACAGACAAGCTGGACTTCTCATTTTGTGCACATCCAAGTTCTGAAGATAGGTGGACTCTTACAGGGAAAGAAAATTAGGTTCCCTCTCAGCATTTGGCTTGTTTCCTCTGTTAAAGCATCAAAAAACATCTGTAAAGAAACACAAGTTTCACAAGTCTTCAGGCTTAGATGATTATTGATACAGTATTTCATAGAATCATAGAATTATAGAATGTCAGGGGCTGGAAGTGACCTCCAATGATCATCCACCAATGTTCAACACCCCTGCCAGAGGAGAATCTCCTACACCAAATCACACAGGAACTCTTCCAGGTGGGTTTCGAATATCTTCAGAGAGGGAGACTCCGCAACACCCCTGGGCAGCTTGTTCCAGTGTTCTGTCACCTTCACAGTGAAAAAATTCCTCCTTGGTTTTAAATGAAATGTCCTATGCCTCAGTTTCCACCTATGGCCCCTTGTGTCCTGTCACCAGGTATCACCAAGCAGAGCCTGGCTCCATCCTCCTGGCACTCACCCTTTGCATATTTGTAAACATTATGAGGTCACCTCTCAGTCTCCTCTTCTCCAAGCTAAAAAGCCCCACCTCCCTCAGTGTCTCCTTTTAAGAGGGCTGTTCCATTCTCTTAATCATCCTTGAGGCTCTGCATTGGAGACTCTAAAGCAGTTCTATGTTTTAGATATCTCCTTTGCTTACCAGGATCTGTAAAATACTCACTAGATCTTTTGTGGTCAAACACACAAATAGAAGGAAGAAAGACAAGCAGATGAGCACATCAAACCAAAACAAAATGAAACAAAACAAAACAAGACAAAACAAAACCGATAGTAAACCAAAACAAGGCAACATAAATAAATGCTCTCTACTGAAGTCAACAATTTCCTCTTCCACAGGTGCTGAATTAGCAGCTGTGGATAAATAGTTTAGGTATTTTGCACTTACACTTGGGGACATTAGTTAGTTTTTAAAATGTTAGTAGTCTAAAATAATCAATTGTATGTAATATTAATGCCCAGCTGAATGCTTGACTACAATTTGCTTCTTTTTTTCTCTCCTTATCTCTTGGAAATTCAGTATTTGATTCCTGTAACAGAGTGTCCCAGCACCAGGGCACTTGAAATGAAGAAGTTTGCATTTGAAAGTTACTAATGAAATTCAAGTCTTTTGAAAGGTTGTGCCCCTTTTCACAGTGGCAGTTACAGCCGGAGTCTTCAGTCACCTGCCATATGCAGGTGCTACATGGCTTTTGAAGATACAGTTTTCATGAGAAGTAAGAAACTGGGTGGTGTGAAGCCCCTCTTGCCTGTGAGCTCCTTAGCATTCCTTGCTACCCCAAGCCCTCATGCTCAGCGGTGCTGCCCTTGTTGTGGCTTTGCTGGGGATTTGCTTGAGTAGCTGGGAACAAAGCCCTAAGGGACTAGCCCTCTGCTTTTGTGCAAGAGGGTGACAAACATCTTTGTTCCAAGCTTGAGCTCCAGCCAGTTCAGATCTAAGCTCCCAGAACTTCCATGCAGGTAGTTTTTACTGACTGGGATGTCTTGCTAGGCATAGTGAAAGTCATGTCTATTTTGAGTTGCAAACTCTTCAGAGGTTCCTGTCTGGTCAAAACTCCTTATGTGGGTGAGAAGGTTGCTCATGGGCAGAGCTCATGGCATAAAGGCAGCTGAAATGGTAGCTACCCTCCTGTTGGAGTGGAAAGAAACTGTCACAGGTCTTTGCTGCTGCCCCTGAGAGCTCCCAAAGCTCCTCCATCACACCATGGAGGTGAAACGCTTGGGCTCTTCTCCCAGGCAACTAGTGACAGGACAAGAGGGCATGGTCTGAAGCTGTGCCAGGGGAGGTTTAGGTTGGATGTTAGGAAGCACCTCCTCAGGGAAAGGGTGATTAGGCATTGGAATGGACTGCCCAGGGAGGTGGTGGAGTCACCATCCCTGGAAGTCTTTGAGAAAAGATTGGATGTGGCACTTGGTGGTGTGGTTTAGCTGATGTCATGGTGTTAAGTTATAGGCTGGACTTGATGATCTTGGAGGTCTTTTCCAGCCTCAGTGATTGAGTGATTCTGTGACAGCAGCTAGGTGGTGGCGAATGATTTCTCAAGGGTTAACTCTGCCCTGGAGCTGTCAGAAGAAATGTCCTCACCTCTGCAGCTTTGTTACCTCACTTCTTCAGCATTTTGGTTTGCATTTGACTAGGAAACTGGTTTTGGGGGTTTTTTTACTACTGTTTTTTCTTGATGAAGAAGTTCATGTTCACAAGTGCAAACATGACTTGGTGTTCACTAAAGGGTGGTGATACCCTCCAGTTGTCTTACTGGATGGAATATACACAAGCCAGGGAGAAACATTGCTCATAGAAAGAGTTAATTTGGAAGTTAATTCCACTTCTCACGGTAGAGCCACCTTCTTAGTTACATTTGGTTTGCTTGGGGTTTGCTTAGGGTCTTGTCCAGTCAAAACATCCAAGAATGGATATCTGGGTAATCTGTTTCAGAGCTGCACCACTCTGAGGGAAGAAGAACTTTTCTCTTATGCCAGGTCCAGGTTTGCCTGGCTGCAACATTTGTCCATCACCTTGAAGTTTCCTGAGCACTTGAAAAAGAGCAAAAAGCAGTGATAGGTGCTTGCTGTCCACTGGGCTAACTCCATACACATATCTCAGGATGGAGCGTGCAGGATCTGTAGATGTGAGCGTTATTGGTAAATGGAACTAAACTGCCTTATTAACTAAGAAAATTGCTAGCACGTGTTCTGCACTGCTCACTTTCATGAAAGCCTCCAGATATCCCCTACTGTCTTCTCCCTTGGCTCTGCTCTTGCTTGTGAGTTATACTCTTTCTTCATCCCTTGTGTTGCAAATCTGCACCCCTAGAATAATTCTGTTGTGCTGGTGTCTCATTTCTCTGTGTGTTGAACTCTCTCCTGGGTGTTCACCTCATCCTGATGTGGCAGTAGTCTCTGAACAGGGAGTTAGTTCCTGGGGCAAGGTTACTAGCTACTCATCCTGATCTTCAACTCTTCTCTAGATAATGTCCTGTGGCAGTCAGGGCACTGGGCTAGGGGACCTTTTGCCTGAGAGGCTGTTCTGATGCCCATACTTGAACTCTTTCTTTCTTAGGTTTCAAATTTTTATTTATAAGGTTCATTGGTGGCAACTGCCATCCTTGGAACTGATGCTTTGCAATGACTGACAGGTTAGAAAAGCCTGATTTCTGGTTTACAAATGGTAAGCTAAGGCTCAGTGATGTACAGCAACCTCCTACACGAGTATCTTGGGCTAGTGCTGCCTTTGTGATGTCAGAGCACTACCCGATGAGAAACATCTCCCTCATCAGAGAAGACAGGACAGGTAACACTTTTAAAGAATCCACCCTTATGTTCTATCACTGTCTTCTTCTGCACCCTTACCTCCAAATAAATGTTGCACAAGGGGAAAAGGGAGTGGAGCTGGTTTCTCTGCCTATGACTAGAGGGACTATTAGAAACCATTGGCACCTGAATGACCTTGTTATCTTCAGATAACAAAGGAATTGCTCTATTCTGGAGAAGGTCTGGCTACCCAGCTTCTCTGGAGCTGGCTAGGATTGAAGGACAAACATCCTTTTAGAAGCAGGGCTAAGAAGCTGTATGCAAAGAAAGCCTGGAAGATGAGAAAGCGAGAGAAGAACATCTGCAAAAGGAAGTCTATTATAATGAGACACTACTTGTCAGGGGGGTTGGACTCCATGATCTCTGGAGGTCCCTTCCAACCCCTAGCTTTCTGTGGCTGTGAGTCTGTGATTCTGAGACTTTGTGACTCTGTGATTCATTGACTTTGTGACTCTGTGATTCTGTCACTGATTCTCTGCCTCTGATTCTGTCCCTCTGCAATTCTGTGAATGGGAGCAGCAGAAGAAAGGCTTCAGTTGGATGCGACAGTGCCTTTCACTTCTTGAGTCTTCTTTCAGTCTTCTTGAGAGGACCTGGAAAGGGGCTGACAAAGGATGATGAAGATGCAGGGAAGTGCATTTGCTTTCACATCTCAAGTAGAGAGTGGTTACCTTTATAAATACAGCACAGTTGATCTGCCATGTATTTTAATAGCTGTTTAACCGTGAGGTGGTACCTTATAAAGACAGAGGGCCTACAAGAATTGAGTGCAGAAATAAAAGCTGAAACTCCTGGAGAGCTGGGAAAGCTAGTGTTAGTCTGCCTTTCCAGCTGTGGGGTCTCAGAGAGAGCTACTGGAGGGAGGACCCATGTCCTGAGAACATACTTGGAAGTCTAACGTGTCTAATTTAAGGAAGCATAAAAAGCATGTGGGTCCAGCATGCTGTGACCCAAATACAACTCTATTATGCCTAATAAGAATATTGTGTATTGAGTTTTGAAAGGATTTAGCAGGTCTGGGGACTGTGGATTGATTTTTATTTTCTTTTTTGTTCATTTTATGCTTTTCCTGTGAAAGTCGGGGAGAGATTGGAATCTGCTGACTCTGCTGCCTAGAAGATGCTTCAAAGCACCCAGCTCCTGGCTCAGAGTTTCCAAACCCTGCTGGGGATCAGAACATATCATTTAGAAGAGCATCAGATACCTAGAGAAAATTAGAACAAGTAATTTTGCTTCTCTTCTGAACTGAATCACAATTATAATATTTGTTGACAACTTTCTGATGCTTACTGTAATTGTAGCTTTCCCCACTGCCCCCCCTCCCAACTACAGAAACAGCATATTCTTGTCATGCAGCTGTTGCTTGCTGTATCTTCCTTCTGCTTTGGGTGGATTTTCCCATGTTCATATCCGTAGCTTTTGAGTCCTTCTGTCACCAAACAGCTGCAGGCTGATACTAGAGAGTTGTTTTGGTTTTTTTTTTTTTCCTTCTGTGTTCACACACAAGCAAGCTTGTGAACAAAAGATTTTTAAGAAGGCTGATAAGTGAACAAGGTCTTTTGGGCGATGCAATGTTGCTTAACAATAAAAATCCTTGTACTTGTACTCACTGACAGTGAGAGAAGACATAACTCAGTCTGTTTTATCTGTGAGCCTCCAAGCTTTTCCCTGCAGTCTTGAGGGAGAATGTTCTATAATGAACTCATCTTGCATGTGACAGGAAGGGAAATACTATCTCACAGCCTAATGCTTATACTTCTATCTGAGATTTAGCTCAGATGTTGCCCATATTTTGAATGGTCAGCACTCAAGAGAGGATCAGAGCTTCCTGGGTAGTTCTGTCTTTGACACTTTCAAATCACAGAGCTTCTTTCTGTCTGCAACAAAAGCAGGCAGAGTTCTGTCCATGTATGTCCATCCCAGGCACACTCTGAGGTTTGATTCAGTACATTTTGCCAGCTGTTCGGCAGGCAGAGGATGCTGGGTCCAGCTGAGCACACTGACTGCCATTGTCTCCTGAGTGGGATGGAAATGGCAGTGTACATGTGGAAATATAATGTCCACTTGTCCTGTTCTTGCATCTCCCCCATGTTTCCTTACATCTCTGTGTTTTTCCTGCAGACCCTGGGGACATCAGCTTTATTTGTTTGCTTTTCCTGTTTCCTTAATTTTTTTTTCCGCCCATTCTTGAAGTGATTCTTCCACACATGTGAAAAATAAAAAGGTGGCACCAAGGAGAGTTCTCTGTCTGGCTCACCCCAAGCAAAATGCAGGAGGCTTATTTGAGGAGTGAAGGAAAAGGCCAGAGTGTACCATGACAGGTTTGGCACAGAGTTTACCACACCCTTTGCCCCTTCTGGCAAGGGGCTTTGCCAGCTTGGACATTTGTGTGTGCTGAGGAAAGCAGTGTGGGCTCACCATGGGGGGAGGAATATGCAGACAGATGGACAAGGGAGGGTAGAAGGGTTATACGCAGCTCTGCTCAGCCTTCCTAACAGAGCTCTGTGTCACAGCTGCTTGGGACAATGCCAGTGGTGGGCTCTGGTGTGAACATGGTGGAAGGTAGGGGGAAGCACCAAACTTAGGGCTGATATCGGAACAGGATGAAAAAAATCCCAAATGGGGTGGGGAGGGCAATAAAAATAAATTTAGGAATAACAGTGGTGAAGGTACAGGGCTAGATGGATCCTTGGTCTGAGCTGGCTCAGCTGTGTGTCATTGTTTTCTTGCTTTACTTCACTTGTCCTTGAAGTGTGATATTACAAGTTTGTTGGGGAAAAGAGCACTCTGTGAGTTTGTGTTTGTGCAATGTCAGACACCTGGGGACACATCCATGTGCCAGCAAGGACACCCGGGTTCAGCTCCACCTTCTCTTAGGTCAGCCCTGTTGCTTTAGACCTGTGGTCCACCTGCCTAGCAAGAAGAGACCTGTGTGGAGAAATATAGGAAAGCTTCCATGGTTTTTACCTGTTATGCAAAATACTTAGAGCAGATAAAAGGGCAGAGTGAAAATCTTACATAATTTTTAACAGCTTAAGACGGTGAAACCAGCCTTGGGGAAATGTAAGCCTGCCAAGACACATTGCTGTGTTGGTGTAGGTCTATGTGCATTACAGTCTTGTGTAGAAGGGTCAGATTTGACAGACATTCATCTTGCAATCAGCTGGGGGAAAAAAAAGAAAAAAAAAAAAAAGTAATACTCTGGCTGAAGTAGCTCTCACAAAGACTGACACAAAGCCAGAGTGCCAGGTTTTGCTCTGGAAAAGTTATTCCCTGTTTTCATCCTAGCAGTGAGATCAGGACATGTAACTGCAAGGTATGAGAAGTGTAGAGGGGTAAATTGTACAGTAGAGGGGGGCACAGCTAGTCCACTCTTGGCACTTAGCAATGAATGTACACTTTCTCCTCTTCTGGGTTTTACATAGGTAAAGTGGTCCCTCTAAAATATGTTAGAGCCTCTTCATCTCCCCCCAGACTTCTCCATGCTACTCTTCTCCTCCTTGATCCCTACAGAAACTTGGCAGCAGCAATGCATCTGGTGCCCTGTGATTAGCACTTATCACACTCAATGGTAACATCCAATTTTTTTCCCTGGAGTCCCTGCCCTTCAGTTCAGCCCCACCTGCTGCCTCCTATTGTACTGCTGCATGTGTGGCCTGTATCATAATGGCAGCCCAGATTGTGGTTACCAGCCCCATTCAGGATCACAGAATCACAACACTTTACAGGAAGAGTGAGGTAGATCAACGACTTTGCTGGGATGATTAGCTCCTAATGCTGATCCTAAAAATTGATTCTTTATTGATCAAACTCAAAGGCTTTGTCAACCAGGAAACTCCTTATATTCAGAGAGTTTGGCATGACCACTAGCCAAAGGATTCAATGCTCTGAGGAGCCATGCATGATGACCCACATCTTTCTTCAAACTATAGTTGACCAGGGAAAGGCAAAACCCATGGTTTTCATGGAAGTGTAGTATTCATCAGCTGTTGGAAACAAAGAGCATTTCAGTCTTCATTCAGGTCCCATGGAGGTGATGCTAGCACTGATGGACTCTGATCACAGGCATAATTCTCTCCCTCTAGTAGTTTTCCTATATATTCTTATTTTTCTAAGTTTCTGAAACTTCATCTTTGATGGGGGAAAGTAAAGAAAGAGGATTGGAAGGGCAGGTGGAATTTAGCCTTCCTAAATATTGCACAAGAAAAGATGCACACCTGATGTGTCCTGTCAAGTCTATGGCAACCTGATCACATTCTGTTGGTTGGCACCATCCAGCTCAGTTTCGACCATTTATGAGGTGTTAAATTGTGTGACAGTTTTGATTAAGTTTTTTTCCTCCTGTGCCACAGCCCAGTTATGGATCACAACTGTAAGTGGCATAAGGATGAGATTGCGAGCCTGACAGTAGCTCCTTTTTGCCTTCCAGTATTAGGAGGGGTGGAAGAGACCTCTTTGCAAAGAGAGCAGGAGCTAGAGGGACATTGGGAGGCACTACTGGACTGCCAGGGACTTTGCACCACCTGTCGGTGCTGAAGGGGAGAGATAGTCAGTAATGGAGCTTCATTTGCAAGAGATTTCTACCCACAAGTCCTCTGGTGACACTTTGAGCTACTATCAAGTCAAAACCACTTGAGTGTGGAGGTAAAACAGCTCCTAAGAAGTTGTTGCAGACTTCCCTGTGTGTTTTCTTTTCTGAATGGTGGAGGTTTCAGGCATGTTGGATTTGATGACCTCTGGAGGTCCCTTCCAACTCCTACTATATATTAGAGAATCCTAGAATCCTGGGGTGGTTTAGGTTAGAAAGGACCTCCAAAGGTCATCTAGTCCAACCCCCCTGCACTGAGCAGGGACATCCTGCACTAGATCAGATTTCTCAGAGCCTTGTCCAGCCTGACCTTGAATGCCTTTGAGGGCAGTGCCTCAGCTACCTCCCTGGAGAACCTGTTCCAGTCTTCCACCACCCTCATGGTAAAGAACTTGTTCCAGACATCCCAATATCCTCTCATTTCAACCCATTGTTCCTCATCCTGTCACTTCAGGCCTTTGCAGCTTTCTTGTAGCCCACTTCAGGTACTGGCAGGCTGCTATTAGATCTCCCTGGGGCCTTCTCTTCTCCAGGCCGAACAACCCCAGCTCCCTCTTCCTGCCCTCTTAGCAAAGGCGTTCCAACCCCCTGATCATTCTCATGGCCCTCCTCTGGTCCCACTCCATCAGGTCCATAGCCTTCTTGTGTTGCAGGCTCCAGAGCTGGATGCAGTACTCCAGGTGAAGTCCCACCAGACCAATGTGGCAGAATTGCCTCTCTTGGAATCTTGCACTCCTGGATGAATGAATCCTTTACTGATAAAAAAAAAAAAAATTAAAATAAAATATCTGTGTGAAATTGCAGCACAGTTAAGAGCTGAGAGGTCTCTCTGAGTTTGTGATGAAAGGCTGGGTCTCCCGATAGCAAAAGGAGCAAATCCTGTTGGCCATGCAGTCTTTGCTCCAGTGTTTTGGTAGGCTTCCCTGTACATAAAGGAAGGTGTCTGTGTGAAATAACCACCTGAGTTTAAAATTCTAATCTTCACTGAAGGAGATCTGATCTGTTGCTGATCTTCCATTGATCTTCTATTCAGGAAAGATAACATGAGTAAAGGTCAAAGTTTGCAAGAGGATTTATTTGGTTCAACTTCTGCTTTCATCTGTAGAAGTACAGCTGTAAGTCACCTTCTACTCCTCTCCTGAACAGGCAGGTCTTAGAGCAGCTGAGGGCTTTCCCTCTAAGGTGGGGTAGTCCTGGTGGCTTTCCTGAGGCAGCATGATGTATCATAGCTTCTTTTTTAAAGCCACTGCATATGGCCTGTGAAATTATAGTCTTTAATAACCACAGTCTGTTCTCAGTCAAACAGTTTACATCTAATGGCTTCTACTCTTCCCCAAGCCGCTGGTGTGGTGGGCAGGTTGGATATTAGGAAATACTTCCTCACAGAAAGGGTGATTAGGCCCTGGAATGACTGCCCAGGGAGGTAGTGGAGTCACCATCACTAGAGGTGTTTCAGAAAAGATCGGTTGTGGCATTTGGTGGCATGATGTTGTGGTGTTAGGTCATAGACTGGGCTTGATGATCTCAGAGATCTTATCCACCGGCAGTGATTCTGTCATTCTGTAAGTCCTCTGGGAAACTCATTACCTGGCTCCCTGGGCAGGAGACATCATTCCATCCTCATCTCCACACATCTTTTGCTGCTTAGGACTTCTTACAGTTTAGGACTATGGTCCTGACTAAATAAAATTTTCTAGGGAATTCAGAGAGATTTACAGGGGGGATGGACTCTACTCTCAATGGGGCTGAAGTAAATCTAAGAGATAAGTTTATCCCATTCCATTCATCTAAGAAAATTCTATTTTGTTTGGAGTTCAGATTCTTCTTGCTGTCTTCTTTGCTTGTTTCCCTCCCTGTCTCTCCCTCTGGTCTTGCTTGGTTCTCTGCACCATCCACTGCTTGGGTTACATTACAGTAGGAGGTAAGGCAACGTGGCCTTGCAGGCTGCGGTATCCAGGGGGGTGGCTGGGCTGTTGTCCAGTTGTGCACGTATGTATGCATTTGGATATGTTTAATACCTTTTATATTTAGCCTACTTTTGTAAATGATAACTTCATTTGACTTCCACATGCTGGGTAGTGTAGTGATTTACTCCTTGGGGGCTGAATCCCAAACTCTTAAGTGTCATCAAACCACCCCAGGACTGGGTTAATTTTCCACAATGCTGTGGCTCCTGAAGGCAACATACTATACTTATTAAAAAATAAATAAAACTCAAGATTGCCTGATGTTTTATGCCTAGGAAAATACCCATGGAGCCAGGCTGAACACCACCAAAACTGCACCACGGCTGAGGAGGAGATGTGGCTCTTGTCCCTTTCTGGGTGCTGAGGTCTGTCACACTTGCAGCCGCAGCTTGTGTGGTGAATGATCCAGGGGAGTTTCTATGGCTTTTTGTGTGCAGTAGATGTCATTAGAAACTCAACATTTGCTGTCTTACCTTGGCTCTAGCACTTGGATAGTTACGGTTCCCAGGCACAGTGACTTGGTGTGGCACTTTGTGACTGACATAGCAGGCTTTTATCTTCAGTAAAGAGACAAGTTGGTTTGGAAAGTCATGATAGCTCCAAGTCCCTGTGTGTGACCACAGCAGTCACCTAGACCTGTGGAGCAAGAGGAGGAACAATCAAACCTGCCTGTCATGGTAATTGGTTTTGGCAACACCTCAAGAACTCGGTCTGGTGACTAAGGCTCTTTGCCACATGGGCAGCTGTTTTTCTGTTCCTACTTAGGTGAAGGCCTTGGGACTTTGAGGCATGCCTCAATTGTCTGAAAAGGGGGATGTGAAGAGTGTAAAATCTCTCAGAGATGCAAGGGGTGCTTGGGTCCTACAGGGATTTAAAGTTCCTAGGTGTCTTCTTAGGATGTATGAGCAGAAAGACTTGGAGGGAAAGGTAATGATAATCAAAGCCATTGATTATGAAATGCATTGCATCAGCTTCTCGGTGGCAACCTCAGATGTCACATTTGATTGGAAAATATTGTGTATAAATATCTCAAGTGACCTCTACTTCTACCTCATTTTAATAATGGAGACAGGGGGAAATGGAAGAATGGTAGATGGTCAAGGATCTTATAGGCTGGGATAGGCCAGACACTGTCTGTTCTTTCATTTTATTTTTTTTTCCTTTAAAACATGATTTTTACTGTTATCAGGTTGCCTACAAGACCCACAATGCCAAACCAGAGGAGCTGTTCAATTTTTCTAATAGAGTGACTCAAGAAACATGATAAAAGACACTCTTGCAGTAGGTAGAGGTCTGAAGCAGAAAATTTGGTTGCATCCAGAATTAAGAAGTAAACTCTGAAGTGCAAGTCTGGAGAATAAATCTTATGAGGAGTGACTGAGGGAACTGGGGATGGTTAGTTTGAAACAGAGAAGGCTTAGGGGGGACCTCATCACTGTCTACAGATGAAAGGACCTTGTGGAGGAGGACCTCTTCTTACAGATTATTAGTGATAGAACAAGAGGGAATGGCCTCAAGCTGTGACATAGTAGGTTTAGACCAGACCACAAGTATTTTTTGTTTTTTTCCCATCAGGAGTGTTCAGGCATTGGAGTGAGCTGCCTAGGGAGGTGGTAGAGTTATCAACTCTGGATGTGTTTAAAAGTCATTTGGATGTGGTGCTTGGGGATATGGTTTAGGGTGCAGCTTGTAGAGTAGGAATATCCGTTGGACTTAGTGATCCTGAGGGGCTTTTCCAACCGGAATGTCTCTGTGAGTTTGTGAAGTTTCACTCCGTGTAGTCTTTGAACTGCTGCAAGTTCTGATCATCTTGATCCTTTCCCTCCAAATGATGGCTGCAACTTCCTCATGAGGAGGAGCAGAGAGGGACATGCTGATCTTTTCTTTCCGTCTGCAAGGGAATAACTTAAAGACATGCTATGGGAAGTTCAATTCAGGTATTAGGAGGAAGTTTTTCATTGAGAAGATGGTCAAGCACTGGAACAAGCTCCTGAGGGAAGTGCCCATGGTGCCAAGCTTGATGGTGTTCAATAATGTTTATGAATACATAAAGGGTGAGTGCCAAGATGATGGAGCCAGACTCTGTTCAGTGACGCCCTCATTGACAGGACAAGGGTCAGTGGGTGGAAGTTGAGACATAGGAAGTTCCATGGAAACATGAGGAAAAGGTTTTCGCCGTGAGGGTGACAGAACACTGGAACAGGCTGCCCAGGGAGGGTTGTGGAGTCTCCCTTACTGGAGATATTCAAGATCTACCTGAATGTGATTCAGTGTGATCTGCTAGAGGTGATCCTGCTCTGGCAGGGGGGTTGGACTGGATGTGTTTTCAAGGTCCCTTACAGCCCCTAAGATTCTGTGATTCTGTCTGATTCTTTTTCTACCCAAACCCAGAGCACCTGGGTTCTGTTGNCATGGCTACTGGCTGAGCCTCCTTACTTAGGCTGAGCTCCTGTCTGTTTGGCTGCTTCTTTCTGCTTTATTGTAAAGCTGTAACAATGGCAGGAATGAATCTGTGAAACATTNTTAATGGCCCCAGGAAAGTCAGAAGCCTCAAGCTGTGCCCAACTGGGCAGAGGGATTCTCCTCTTCTCATCACTGGTGAGTTCCCATGGTGCACACTGGGTGAANACTCAAATCCCATTGAGGCTTTCTTATGTTGGAGTGGCTCAAGCTCCATCATTTCCTAAGAGAGTTAAAACCAGCTTTATTCAGTAGGAGATGCCCATTTGTCACTCTT
>VWZE01000737.1:272616-287422 GCA_013396675.1 Eubucco bourcierii
GATATTACCAAAAGTTTTTATTCCATTCCTTTGAGGTGCTCCAAGGAATGATGTGCATTTGTGTCTGAATTGGCAAAGGGAGTAAGACTGTTTCACAGAAACATCAGAAGTGTGTCCATTCCACTCAGCTGTATGAGACACCACTGATAATGGCTCATGAATGGAGTCACTTACAAAGAAGCCCAGTTTTGGGTCCCTCAGTTTAAGAAAGATGTTGAGGTGCTTGAATGTGTCCAGAGAAGGGCAGCAAGGCTGGTGGGGGGGCTGGAGCACAGCTCTGTGAGGAGAGGCTGAGGGAGCTGGGGGTGTTCAGCCTGGAGAAGAGGAGGCTCAGGGCAGACCTCCTTGCTTTCTCCAACTACCTGAAAGGAGGTTGTAGCCAGGTGGGGTTGGTCTCTTCTCTCAGGTACCCAGTGACAGAACAAGAGGACACAGTCTCAAGCTGTGCCAGGGTAGGTTCAGGCTGGATGTTAGGAAGAAGTTCTTCCCAGCAAGAGTGATTGGCATTGGAATGGGCTGCCTGAGGAGGTGGTGGAGTCCCTATCCCTGGAGGTGTTTAAAAAGAAACTGGATGAGGCACTTGGTGTTGTGTTTTAGCTAACTAGAAGGTATTAGGTGATAGGTTGGACTCAGTGATCTTGAAGGTCTTTTCCAACCTGATTAATTTTGTGCTTTTGTGACAAAAAATGTAGAATAGAATAAAAATACCATTAATATACTTTTACAGGGATATGGAGCCATCTTCTTACCATTAATAATTCCTGCTAGCTTCACAACTCTGATGGACAGGGAGAAAAATCCTCATTCTGGTTGGCATACATGTTAAGCAGGCTAAAAACACCTAATGTGAGTGATGAGGGATATAATTCTTATGTTTTTCATGGGTGACTCACAAGTCAACAAAATCAACTGATTTCTCTCCTTGAAATCATATAGATAGAGAATAATCTCTTCAGAAATGTCTTTGGATGCCTGTCTGGGCCTCTGAAACATTGTCAGAGCTTGGGCTCTCCTGGGGCCCTTAGTCTTCTGTATGAAAACTGTTTTGATAAACTCACAAGCTGATTTCAAAAGTTCTATCTAGTTGGTTTTGAGTTTAATTTGTTTTCTAGGTTGTTTTTTTTTTTAAATTATTTTTAATCAGAAGGAAAAGAAAAATCTCCACAACATTTTCCCTTTCCAGGATTTCCTACTCAATCAGTTAAGTTATAAATAGATTTCTGGAGAAATCTATTTTTAATCCATTACATCAGGACTGAAATGCAGATCCTTTTGAAACAGGATGTTCTTGAGAAAACAGAACAGTGTGAGGCCAGATAAGGAATCTCCAATGGGAACCCTTGCCGGATCTGTGACAGAAAAGTCTTAAGTGAGAGCAAGTCAGAAAAGCAGAAGCCTATCTGGAAAAGTGAAACAAGTAAAATCCTGCATGATGCATGTCCCTGGAAGCTCACTGAGTGCTATACACCAGGAACCTTGCACAAAAAGAGATTCTAGAGCTGGAAAAGGGAAAAAAAACCCAAACAAAAAAACCCCCAAAAACCAAGAAACAACAAACTCACGATCATGACCATCGCCTTTTACATGTTAATGATGAGCTAAGTCCTACAGCAAAGTATTCTAAAAGATACCATCTCCATGCTGCAGAGGAGCACTGTCTGTGGAGGTTGTCATGGCTCAAAATCACAGAATGTTAGGGGTTGGAAGGGACCTCAAAGAATTATCTAGTCCAATCCCCCTCTCAGAACAGGATCATTTAGAGTAGATCTCACAGGAACATACCCAGGCAGGTCTTGAATATCTCCATAGAGAGAGACTCCACAACCCTCCCTAGGCAGCCTCTACCAGGGCTCTGGCACCCACACGATGAAAAAAATTTTCTTTGTTTTCATGGAACTTCCTCTGCTCCAGTTTGCAGCCGTTGTCCTTTGGCCTGTCATTGGGCATCACTGAGAAGAGCCTGGCCCCATCCTCTTGGAACTTACCCTGCACATCTTTGTAACCCTGAATGAAGTCACCCCTCAGGCTCCTCCTCTCCATGCTAAAGAGCCCCAGATCCCTCATGCTCTTATAAGAGAGATGTTCTACTGCCTTAATCACTTTTGTTGCTCTGCACTGGACTCTTTCAAGCAGTTTCCTGAGGCCCTTCTGGAACTGAGGGACAGAGAGCAGGACACAATACTCCAGATGTGGCCTCACCAGGGTGGAGTAGAGTGGGATGTGAACCTCTTTTGACATACTAACTGTAGCCCTTCTAATACACCTCAACAGGACAGCACAGATTTCTGACTTAATCTCAGTACAGTGTAGACATGCTGGACTTTTGCTACTCTGGGGACTCGCACCATGCCACTTCTGTTTGTGTGAACCAGTTTGTTGTTGTTTTGTTTGTTCATTTGGGTTATTTATTTTTTTTTTTTTAAACTGGGGGGAAATACTACCACAAAGTCACCACAGAGAAGATCTCAAAGAAGATGCAGCAGACTGTCTTCTGTTAGAGTTACCTCATGTGAAATGACTCATTTAAGACTTTGAATTTCACTAGCCACTGTGAAATATTCAGGTGGGACAGTAACAGTAAATGAAACAAAAGCATTAACCTGTATTAATCATAGAATAATTTGGGTTGGAAGTGACTGCTAAAGGTCATCTAGTCCAACCCCCCTGCAGTCAGCAGGGACATCCTCCATTAGATCAGGTTGCCCAGAGCCTTGTCCAGCCTGACTTTGAAGATCTCCAGGAATGATGGGGCCTCAGCTACTTTCCTGGGCAACTTGTTTCAGTGTTCCACCACCCTCATGCTAAATAATTTGTTCCTAACAACCAATCTAAATCTGCTTTTTTTTTCTAGTTTGACTCCATTGCCACTTGTTCTATCACCACAGGCCTTTGCAAACAGCCTCGCTTCATCCTTCTTATGCCTCCCTTCAGGTACTGGAAGGCTGCTACTAGGTCTGCCTGGAGCCCTCTCTTCTCCAGGCTGAACAACCCCAGCTCCCTCAATCTGTCCTCATGGCAGAGGTGCTCCACTGTCTGCTCATCTTTGTGACTGAGGTCCATGTCCTTCCTGTATTGAGGGCTCCAGAGCTTGGTCCAGTACTCCAGGTTAGGTCTTACCAGAGCAGTGTAAAGTGGCAGAATTCAACATGAGAGCATTCAAGTACAGAAAGAGTCCTAAAAGGCTACTGAAAGTTGGAACATCTGTTGATTCTAGACACAATATCTGGGATGTCACCTGGAAAAGCAATCAAGGCTATGCCTTTCTATGAGTAGATGGAAGTGGTACCTTGAAATGGCTCCAAAGCTGTAACAGTGTTGTGAAAATGGCGCATAAATTCCTTGGTTAATATAGGTGACCAGCTGGTGTGAAATTTCACCTTAAGATTAGTTTTAACACCATTTGACATGTTGGGGTTTTTTTTGTTTTTTTTTTTTTTTACCTCTTAAGACTCTTACAGATAGTCTTTGAAATTGGATGCAGTGTGAAATTCAACCCCTTCTGGTTTTAAATTCATATATCACAGAATATTAGAGGTTGGAAGGGACCTCCAGACATCACCCAGTCCAACCTCCCTGCCAAAAGCAGGATTACCTAGAGTAGTCCATACAGGAATACATCTAGACAGGTTTGGAAAGACTCCAGAGAAGGAGACTCCACAACCTCTCTGGGTAGCCTGTTCCTCTGTCACCCTCACTGTAAGGAAGGTTCTCTTCATGTTGAGCTGAAGCCTTCCATGTTCTAGTTTGTATCCACTATTCCTGGCTTTTTTGGTGATGCCCAATGACAGGACAAGGGGTAATGGGTGGAAGCTGAGGTATAGGAAGTTCCATGGAAACATCAGGAGGATTTTTTTTCCTCATGAGGTGACTGAACAGTGAAACAGGCTGCTGAGGGTGGATGTGGAGTCTCCCTCCCTGGAGACTCTTTGAAGCTGCCTGGATGTGTTCCTGTGTGATCTGGTATAGGTGATTGTGATGGTTTGGGAGTTCCCTGCCCCTCCACACTTTGTAAAATGACCCAGACTAGAACTCGGCTGGCTAGAAGTTAAGAGATGAAGCTCTATTTACAGCTTTGCACAATATGCAAGCAGATCTATACACTATATACAGGAATATTTACAGAAATATACAATTTAAAGGTAATACAGAAACACAACTCCCCTCCCAGAAATCAGAGACCCCAGGAGGGGCTTCCAACCACCCTTCCACCTTCTCCCCACCCCTATACCTTACCCCAAGATCTGGCTTATGTGCAAGGTGAGTTTGGAGGATTGGCCAGGGGGGTTAGAAGGAAAGTGGTTAGTGAGGTTACTCAGCAGGGAGGAGAAGCTAGATGCTAGACTACCCAAGATTCTGTACCCTAGAGACTCACTTATCTATGTTTTGAGTACTTAAACATCTCAGCAAGCCTATGAGTGAAGTAGACCTCACCATTGTTTTCCTTTCACAGCCTGTAATATAATTTTCTCTATTAAAATATTCCAATTAGCCTCAAACCAGCACAGTGGTAGGCAGGGAGGCTGAACTGGATGAGCTCTCAAGGCCCCTTCCAGCCCCTGACATTCTGTGATTATTACTGTGCAGCACCGAAAAGAGATTGGCCCCAACCACCTGACACCCACCTGTCAGGTATTTGTACGCATTGATCAGATCTCCTCTCAGTCTTCTCTTCTCCAGACTAAACAGCCCCGGGGCTCACAGTCTCTCTCCATAGAGGAGCTGCTCAAGTCCCCCAGTCATCCTTGTGGCTCACTGCTGTACTCTCTCCAGCAGGTCCCTGTCTCTCTTGAACTGGGGACCGAAACTGGACACGGTACTCCAGGTGTGGTCTCATAGGTAGGGCAGAATGAAAATTCATATAAACAAATTTTCTTTTAATGATTTTTTTTTTATGAACTACATATATAAAAATAGGGAGTTAATAAACAAAGCCTACCATCCTGGATGTTAAGCTATTTTCCCTGATTTAACAGCTGATTTAAACCTGAAATTAGATTTCTTTCCCTTTCCAGCCATTTTCCATGATGCAACTAACACCACCACCACCTTTGTGTTATTGATGGGGCTGACTGCACACGGATCTTGCTGACTGGGACAGATGTAAATACACTCCTCTTGAACCAGTAAACCATGGATTTCAACAGCAAGGATTTTCTGCTCGTGCTTGTGGAGATGCTGATGTGGAAGCACAAGTGTGGACCTGGTTGGTGATATTCTTCAGCATAAAGCTTTTCTATTCCTGCCCATCTGCATGCAATTTTTAAGTGATTACTAAGTGATGTAACTTGTTCTGCAAAGCTTCACTGGAGGTAGTTAGTCTTCTGTAAGTACGAAATGTACCTCACCTAGACTTGTAAAGTCAGGGAAAGAATAAACCAACCAGCACTTTGCTCTCTTTTGCCATGCACTGAGCACATTTCATTTCTTCTGTCACTCTTTCATCTCACTGGCCACATTTTCCATTCTTGTGTCTGATCCTTCTGTCAAAACATCTCTTTCTCCTTTTCTATTATCTCTTCCTCCACTACCTGTGGCCAAAGAGCATTTCTTAGAACAACATACTCCTGGACTGAGTGTAGCAGAACTGGAGGAAACAATATGCGACCTAATAAAGGCTTGTACACTGACTAGCACAGCGTTAAGGATGCTGTCATACAGCATCACAGAATCACACAACCACAGAACTGTAGAGATTGGAAGGGACCTCCAGAGATTGAATAAAACCTCTCTGTCAAGGTAAGATCCCCTAGGGTAGTTTGCAGAGGAATGCATCCAGCAGGATTTGAATGTCTTCGGATTTGAATGTCTTCAGAAAAGGAGACTGCACAACCTCTCTGGGCAGCCTGTTCCAGTCCTCTGTCACCCTCAATGTAAAGACTTTTCTCCTTGTGTTGAGGTGGGACCTTACTACGTTCCAGTTTGTATCCACTGCTCTTTGTTTTATTGCTGCTGACCACCAAAAAGAGATAGGCCCCATCCATTTGACACCCACCCCTCAGATACTTGTACGCATTGATCAGATCTCCTCTCAGTCTTCTCCAGACTAAGCAGCCCCAGGACTCTCAGTCTCTCATCACAGGGGAGATGTTCAAGTCCCCAAATCATCCTCATGGCTCTCCACTGGACTTTCTCCAGCAGGTCCGTGTCTGTCTTGAACTGGGGAACCCAGAACTGGACACAGTATTCCAGGTGTGGTCTCATCAGGACGGAGTAGAGGAGGAGAAGAACCTCCTCAGCCCTGCTGGACACACTTTTCCTGATGCTTCCAGGGTGCCATTGACTCTCTTGGCCATAAGGTCGCATTGCTGTCCCATGTAGAACTTGCCATCCACCAGGACCCCAAGGTTTTTCTCCACAATTCCCAAGCAGACATAAATGTTTTTCAGATGAAACACTGCACAGGGATAAGGCAGGTGAGACCCACTGGTGAGTACTTACTCATGATCTTTGCTTAACTCTCCTTGAAACAGAAATTATGTGATCTTGGATAGGATCAAGTTTGTTATTTTGGCTTCACTTTTGACATTGCTGTAGCTGGCATTGACGTGGAGGTGTCAGGAGTTCCAGGCAGGGCATGTGGGTCTGTCTTGAAAGATCTAGAAAGGTGGGAAGAGAATTAATTGATGATGCTATCCAAGGTATGGAGCACTGCTGGCTTTCTGAGCATGGTCCAGCTACCCATAGCAGACTGTGGGAGTGGTGTCATGTTAGTAGCTGTGGGAGGGAGCCATCTGAATTGACAGCCTGAAGATGCTTTTTCTTGATTTCATGGATTTGTGCTATGGATTTATGCTCCAGAAGAGCTCTTGACAGATGAAAAAACAAAGCCTTTGAGGATTTATAAGGAGATCCTTGTAGAGGGATGTCAGTCAAAGGTGATAAAGAAAAGCAAGGAAGCCTCTGTCCTGAGACTGGGAGATGATGATCTGAGGGTTACCAACCAATGTGTGGAAGGCTTGATATTGCAAGGGTTTCAGTGTTGTGCCTCTCATCTGGGGAAAAGCACTTAGTTAGTTTTAAGTGTGTGTCTGTCTGCGCTGAAGTCAATGGTAGCTTTCACTGACTTAAAGCTCAGCAGCTATTTATGTACTGTGGAATGATATCTAGAATTTGCTCTCTAGGACCTGCCTGAAAAGAGAGAGAGATGCATACTCTCTACTGCCTATCGTTGGGTTCCTCAGAAGAGGTCAAGCTAAGGCATAGCACATTCCCAGGATAAGATCTATCTGACCTGAGTTTTCTAAGCCCAGTAAATGTATGCTCACTAATGCGAAATTCCATGCTGGCTAAATGGATTTCAATTCACTTTCTGCTATGAAAGCATTTCAATTTTAACAATAGCTGTCACTCCCAATATAATACAGGAACAGTTTAGCAATATAGCCCTTAAAACACTAGTCTGGTAAATATTTATCTTACTTATTTTAACTTAAAAGCTTGATTATGAATTGTTTTCATTCCAACAGTGTAAACATACTTCTAGAGCATGCACTGTGGTGCTGAGATTGAAGTCACCCACCCTATTGCCTGGTCTTATTTTATCAATGCAAAAATATTCTTTAGTGGATGCTGATAAAAGTATTTTTTTTCATCCACTTTTGCTGCACAAATGCTCTTTTCTGTACAACACGAATGAAAAATGATGTTAGGTACCTACAGCAAATGAATATTTGGTTAGCTTCAGTTCTTTGTTTTAGAGTTGGGTTAGTGTAAAGAGAAATTTGAATACTTGGAACCTTTTTTGCAAGGGGCATTTTCCTGGGGATACATGGGTTTTGCTTATTGCTTAGTTAATAGTTTATGCTTATTTGATAAATAAGCCTCAACTTTATAAACTGAGAAATGAAAGCTATTTAAGGTGTGTGAAATGAGGTACCAACATAAACAGCCTCAGCTCTGAACTGATGAGCTGGAATAGATAAATAAGTGTATATGGGCTTTGAACTGGAATCCCAGCCATATTTATGTGGTGAAAGGGAAGGATTTGACTGATGGCAGCAGAATACAAGTCTCCCCAGTACCATCAGTGCCTGAAGTGGCTGTAGAAATCCAGGCAGTCATTTAATAACAGCACCTCTTTTGCTAGGGAGGCTGTAAATTATACAAGCCTGTCAAGTTACAACTCTGCCTTTGTGCTCAGCACGATTGTAGTGTTCTCAGTCCATAACTTAGAAAAGGATTAAAGTTCTCCATTGCTCTACTGTTTTTTTTACAGTGTTTTGGTGATAATAAGATTACCTCAGCCTCCCTCTCTCATGTCAAAATGTCACTAGGCAGACATAGCAATATGAAGGTGGGGTTTTCTCACACATATACATATATATGAGATGGTGAAAACACATGACAGTTGTGTCTGGCATCTGAACCTTATTGTAGGGCTGGAGGTGCCTCATTACTCATGGCTGTTGAAGGTATGCAGCTAATGTATGGGACTGCTCCATGCAGTTGTGCTAAGGCTTTAAGTTCAGGTCAGTAAGATTTCTCTTTATGAAAGAGATGATTTTTTAAAAACTTTTAAATTTTTTTTTTAAAGCTTGCAAAGACCACAGAGCTTCTAGAGAGTCTACCACTTGAAAAGTCATGTTTCTTCTTATACTAAGGTTTTCCAACTGGATAAGCCTCAGAAAGAGAAGAACATCACAACTCTTCTGAAAGTTAGAACAAAAAAAAATTTATTTTTTTTTCCAATCAGAATAAATTTGTGTTTTTCAAAGCCTAGTGTGAGGAGATACTGTGGGGATGGAAAAAAATGATACCTGCTGTCCTGGTGATCTGGAAATCATTTTCATTAGTAGGAAGCCTTTATTTCTCTCATTTGCTTTGGCAGACCAAGCTTTTAGTCTGCCACTGAGCTTGAATTCCTTGTGGGTTCTGTAGTTCTGGTTTTTGTAGCTTTTAGAGTGTTTGGGTATTTTCTTTTTTTAATAGAATGGTGGTGGTGGTGGTGGGGAAATACAATCTCCTGACAAATTTGGTTTGGAATGGTTTCTCAAAGATGGCACTGTGAAACCATACAGAGATTAGACAGAAGTCTTGTCGTGAACAGATTAGACAGCAAAAGTGCTGGAGAACAGGAAAAAGATGCACAAAAGACAAAATTTGTCACATGCCACTTCAATATTGCTCTGATTATCTCCATCACAGATCAGACACACTTAGGTTTTGATTTCCGTGTAAAAATAATGGTGTTAATGCCATTTGCTTGAATTATTTAAGAGGAGAAGATTCTAGAAGATGTCAAAGCTCCAGTCCTTGCCTACAAGAGTGTAGAACCTGTATTATACAGGCAAAATAGTGCCACAAAAAGACATTAAATTTTTTGTGTTCTAAGATCCAGGAGCGGGCAGGTCTCCTGGAGTTAGATATGATTTCAGCTATCCCCTTCTATTAGGAAGGTTTAATTGCCATTCAAGAACATGTTGATCATGCCTCTTTTCCTTTACACCCTGCTACTGGGAAGAGGAACTGAACAACTCAACCACCTTTAGTCTCCAGGACTTGCCCCATGGGCAGTTTCATGTAGTGTGTTTTAGATCACCCAACTGTTGTTCAGTGTAATTTTGCATCCCCAAACTGCAGTCCATTCCTCTGGTGTGTAACAACCAATTCTCAGAACCCTGTAACTACCCACTTCTGTTGCGCTGCCCTGGTTGTTCCTTACTAACTCCCTGTGCAGATGTAAAGCAGACTGACTGCGGCAACGCTGAAGTCTGCAGTAGATTGTGATGGAATCAAACAATCTTGAATGGAGAAACTGTGCCCACCATCTAGGAAACAACTTGGGCAAGCACTTCAGATACTGCACATGCTCGAAACACCAGTGTCCATCTTTGTGGCTGGGTAACTGGAGGTAGCTGGACAGGAAATCGGGATGGACTACACTAGGTGTGAAGCAGAAGAGTATCCTTTCTGTGCAGCCTCCAGGAGGAGCTGCTTTTATACATCCCCATCTATTTACTTCTGGGCTTTAAAATTCTGAGCATTAGTTCTGGTCACTGAGCTGGCAGCAGCCTTTCTACTCTCCCTCTTCCCTCTCTCTGGATGTACTGTATCTGAAGCCATAGCTGCAACCAGCATGGCCAGGTCAGGCTAGCTTGAGGTTGACTAAACCAATACATGCAACAGGTGCTGTTGTTGTATGTGTCCTTCCTGGAAGAAGAGCAAGGAGAGGTTTGATGAACTGGGACAAGTCCTGCGGAGCTAGGATGGTCAGGGTCCAGGACATGTGTTGTATGAAGTGCTAAGGGCACTCTTCACCCTGGAGGAGACTCATATCTAGCCATAGTCTTCTCCTTGCTGCTTAGGGGGAGTTACATAAAAGGCAGAACCAGATTCTCCCCAGAACTGCACAGAGAAAGGACCAGAGGCAAGAAGCAAATTTCTGATTTTTCATTAGAAATAATTCTTCACCTCAAGAGTGGTGCAGCACAGGAAGATGAGGGTTACCCACCTCTGGAAACTGTCCAAATTTGACTGGACAAGGCCCTGTGAGATCTCACCTAGCTTTGAAATTTACCCCACTGTGAGCAAGAGTTTGGACTAAGGACCTCCAGAGATCCCTCCCCACCTGAATTTTCCGGTGTCTCTAAATTCAGGTGCAGGCTATTCTAGCTTCTCCAGAGGCACTCTCCACCTTGTGTTACCACTTCTGGAGGGGGCAGCTCTGGGATTGTTTGGTCAGTTAGAACTTGCAGAGTATGCATCTCATGATATCATATGGAACCTGCTTTAATTCCCCTGCTTATTACTGTCTAAAAGCTGCTGCTTAAAGACCAGGATAGGAAATTATGACACCTGCTCCTTTGTATGCTTCCTTGTCACACATCCCCCACTCCCCTCACCCAAAAAAGCTCTTGAAAACTTTGTTCAGTTGACCTCCAGTTTCCTAAAAGGATATTCTACCCTGGGGTAATATCAAAAATATGAAAGTTCAGGCTGGTTATTTTTCATCTAGAGGGAGACTCAAAATTTGGCTTATAATGGAGGTCTTGTTTCACTCAAGGATGAAAGAATTTAGCATCCATGACGTCAGTGGGGTGGCATGGGCGTGGAGCTGCATGCAAGCGGGGGAAGCTGGACTCTTCTCTGCACCAGTGGTTTTGTGAAGGAGTTTTTCACTGGTGGAGGTTTACTCAAGCTCACCTAAACACATGTACATATTTATTTACTAAAGCAAACCAGACTACAAATGGGACCAAAATCCACATTTAAACATTGCTACAAGCAACCCTTCTACGACAAATTCTTTCTCCAGCCCTGCTTAAGAAAGAGCCTGGGAGAGTTTATTTTCCTCAGACTTCACAGCTCATTGTTTTCCACAAAAGCAGCCCTCAGCTTTTCCAAGAGTAGGGATAATTCTGTGGCTAAAAAACCTGACCAGGACTTGAGGGTTTCTTCCCAGCTGTTGCACAGACTTCTTGTGTGTCCTTGAGTAAATTTAATTAATCTTGCCGCACATCTGCAAAATGCATGCAGTGCTTTTCGATTTCCCTTATTCACAGGAGCTGCTGTGAGCTTTTTTAGTTTTATAAGCCAACCAGATAGAAAGGAGAAAAGAAATGTGTGTGTGATTTTTGTCTGTCTGTGTGTGTGTGCACTAATTGATGGAAGAGTGGAAAAATTTCTTCTTGAAAGGATTTGACAGAGAGACTCCCTAATTCTGCAGAAGTTTGCAAGCCAAATCTGTTTCTGGAAAGCTTACAAGTTTTTCCTTCCAGACTGAAGAGGATGTTTGTTTGAGTGAGTGTCTTATTTTATTTCAGTGAAAATGATAAACCCTTGTTTTGCTGGGTATAGCTTTCATTTCTTTTTAGAGGGGTAAGTACCTCTTCCCATCTCTCTCTACCCTACATGTTACAGGAAAAACAATCTTGACTGAATGCAGGCACTCTTAAGGACTGGGAACTGACCAAGCCAATGGGGACATCCAGCTCCATTCTGTCATGCTTGCTCAGGAGGCAAAAATATGCAGCATTTGTTTTGTCATCACATCAGTGTACAGCTCCATACCTCACCATCCACTTCAGGGGGATAGAATCATAGAATCTTGTACTTGGAAAAGAACAACCCCAGGTATCAGCGTAGGTTGGGGACTGATCTGTTGGAAGGCAGAGAAGGAGAAAAGGATTTGAGCATCCTGCTTGATGGGAGGCTGACCATGAGTCAGCAATGTGCACTTGTGGCCAGGAGGAGCAATGCCCTTCTGGGGTGGATTAAGGAGGGCTGCAGTTAGCAACTCAAGAGAGGTTCTCCTGTCCCTCTACTCTGCCCTGCTGAGGCTGCATCTGGAGTACTGTGTCCAGTTCTGGGCCCTTCAGTTCAAGAAGGACCTCAGGGAACTGCTTGAGAGAGTCCAGCACAGAGCCACAAAGATAATTAAGGGAATGAAACATCTCTCTTATGAGGAGAGACTGAGGGAGTTAGGGCTCTTCAGCTTGGAGACGAGGAGCCTGAGAGGTGACCTCATCGATGTTTATAAATATGTAAAGAGTGAGTGTCGGGAGGATAGAGCCAGGCTCTGATCAGTGATGCCTGATGACAGGACAAGGGGCAATGGGTGGAAGCTGAGGCATAGGAGGTGTTTAAACATGAGGAGGAATTTTTTCCCTGTGAGGGTGGACAGGACATTGGGCCAGGCTGCCTAGGGAAGTTGTGGAGTCTCTCTCTCAGGAGATATTCAAAACCCACCTGGATATGTTCCTGTGTGATCTGGTATAGGAGATCGTGCTCTGGCGGGGGGGTTGCACTGGATGAGCTCTCGAGGTCCCTTCCAGCCCTTGATATTCTATGATTTTATGAATCGTGCTGAGAGGAGAGAGTGATTGCCAACTTCCTGTGATTGTCTGCCACGCTTGACATCCTTGTCCCTTGAGTAGTTCACAAATATTGACAGAGATGCTGTCAGGAAAAGGTATCTACTGCCATACGCATTTTCAGGCTGGGAGTTAAATTTGTCGTCATTGCCAAACAGGCTGCCCAGGGGGCTTTGGAATCTCCTTCTTGGGAGATTTCAAAACCTGAATAGATACATTGCTGTGTGATCTGTTCTATGTGATCCTGCTCTGGCAGAGGGATTGGACTGGATGATGTTTCAAGGCCCCTTCCCTAACATTCTAAGATTTCATGATTCAAACATGTCCCCATATGTGTGGTGTCCTGCTAGAGGCAAATCTGTCTTGAATATGAGCAAACTGTGTAAGTTGAAAAAGCAGCACAGCGTGAATATGTTAAACCCTCTGCACTTTGAAGAGTGGAACTACAGCAATTCATTATGGGAAAAAGAGTTTTTAAGGTGACTGGTGAACCGTTTGGCTTCATTTTGTCAGTGACATGGACACAGGAATCGAGTGCACCCTCAGCAAGTTTGCAGATGACACCAAGCTGTGTGGCACAGTCGACTTGCTAGAGGGCAGGGATGCCATCCGGAGGGACCTGGACAGGTTGGAGAGGTGGGCCCAGGCCAACCTCATGAAATTCAACAAGGCCAAGTGTAAGGTCCTGCACCTGGGTAGGCACAATCCCAAGCACAACTCCAGGCTGGGTGGTGAATGGCTGGAGAGCAACCCTGAGGAAAAGGACCTTGGAGTCTGGGTTGATGAAAAGCTCAACATGAGCCTGCAGTGTGCACATGCAGCCCAGACAGCCAACCGAGTCCTAGGCTGCATCAAGAGAAGCGTGGCCAGCAGGGCAAGGGAGGGGATTCTGCCCCTTTACTCTGCTCTCGTCAGACCCCACCTGGAGTACTGTGTGCAGTTCTGGAACCCTCAGCACAGGAAGGACATGGAAGTGTTGGAGCGGGTCCAGAGGAGGGCCACAAAGATGATCAGAGGGCTGGAGCAGCTCTCCTATGAGGACAGGCTGAGGGAGTTGGGGCTCTTCAGCCTGGAGAAGAGAAGGCTTCGAGGGGACCTGATAGTAGCCTTCCAGTATCTGAAGGGGGCCTACAGGAAGGCTGGGGAAGGATTATTTACAAGGTCCTGCAATGACAGGACAAGGGGCAATGGGCTTAAACTGGCAGAGGGGAGATTTAGACTGGATGTTAGGAGGAAGTTCTTTACAGTGAGGGTGGTGAGGCACTGGAACAGGTTGCCCAGGGAGGTTGTGGATGCTCCCTCCCTGGATGTGTTCAAGGCCAGATTGGATGAGGCCTTGAGTAACCTGTACTAGTGGGAGGTGTCCCTGCCTATGGCAGGGGGTTGGAACTAGATGATCCTTGAGGTCCCTTCCAACCTTACCATTCTATGATTCTATGATTTCCAGCTGTTTATAATGCAACACCTTGGAAGGATGAGATTTCCTTCATTTGACATGCTCACAGCTGAGACTGAATTCTTCTGACCTTTAGATTGATTCAACACTGGGTTCTGAAAAAGTCTTCAAAATAACTAGCTGAACTGAAAATTTAATAAATATGGTAAACATTTTGAAATATTCCTCCTTTTCCATTTATATTTTTCCTCCACATTGTTTTCTCCTGATTTTTATCAGTGGTGGAAGAAGACTGTAATAAAAATATATGGGAACAGCTTAGTTACATCAAGAGATGGGAAAGGAAATATCTTAAAAACAATTTCTGAAAATTATGAAAGACTTAAGAAGATTAAGTCTTAAAAAAAAAAAAGTATTTGCATTTCTGTGATAGCAACTGTCCATTAATTTTAAGACCCTAATATGCACCTCACACCTCAAAGCATGAAAGAAAGAAATTTTGCCAGTGCCGAAAGTTCAGGCTGCAAGTATTTACAGGAGTGGCTGAAAAATGAGATTTAGAAAAGTATTTCAAGTCCTGTTCACTTCCCCCCACATT
>VWZE01000739.1:0-21212 GCA_013396675.1 Eubucco bourcierii
GCTGCTGCAGCCCTCTCAGCATCTTTGTGGCCTTCTCGGGAATGGCTCCAACACTTCCATGTCCTACTTGTGCTGAGGGCTCCAGAACTGCACACAGGACTGCAGGTGGGGTCTGATGAGAACAGAGCAAAGGAGCACAATCCCCTCCCTTGCCCTGCTGCCCACACTGCTCTTGCTGCAGCCCAGCACACAGTTGCTGTCTGGGTTGCACTCACACTGCAACCTCATCTGGAGCTTTTCATCACCCCAGATCCTCAGGTCCTTCTCCTCAGGGCTGTTCTCAGTCATTCTCCACCCAGCCTGGAGCTGTGCTTGGGATTGTGCCTACCCAGTTGCAGGACCTTACACTTAAAGCAACTATAACAAAGAGTGGGGGATAGAGGTAAGAGAGTCAGGAAATGAATGGTCTGTTAGAAGACTGTGCCTGTACTTCAGAGACCTACCAAGAGCACCTTCTGCACCGACTTCCAAGATTATGCTTTACATTAGCTCTGCTTAGCAGATGTGCTCAGCTGTACTTTGAGCTGGAAAAAAAATATTCCTGTGTGATACTGTTTGAAGGCTGTATATCAGCTCAGATATGGTGGCAAGTGCTGTGCCAACGCTGCTCCTGCTTTTGTTTTTTATCCACTGCAGTGTGGAGTGGAAATACACTTTGGCAGGTATTTGAGCTCACAATTTTGTGAGCCACAGACTGCTCTGAAGTGGGCAAAACGTAAGATGTCAGCAGGAGCTGAACATCAAGGAGCGAAGTGATTACATTCAATGTTTGGCAGTAGTCAGTGTGAAGCAATGGCTCTTGGTGCCTTTCTATCTATCTTGAAAGGCTGATCCAGCTTAATGGGCAGATATCTCAGGGGAAAAATGCACAGTAAGGAGATAAAAAATAATAATAACAATAAAAAGGAGTTGAAGTGATGGCGCTGATACACTTCACGCAGCAAACAAGGACGTGGAGGACTAATGAATGCTTACAGTTGAGCATTACTGTGGACAAAAGGCTGGGGAGGAAAAAAAAAAGATGGAAAGAAGATATGATTGCAGTAGAGACTTTAAAGGAGCTGGCAATAAATTGAAATGCATAGATGGTTTTCTTCCACAAGTTTCAGTATATGGGACAAAGATTGCTTTGAGAAAAATCACAAAGAAGTTGCAGCTGGTATCAGTGGCCTAGAGCAAATTGAAGCTGGCATGAAGGAATAAAGGAAGGTGGCATAACAGAACAGCATGGCCTTGCTCTTATGTGCTGTTGTTTGGAATGCAAGTCTTCATTTCTCATAATTCCTCTCAGTGCATTCACTTGAGCTGCCTCAGAATCACAGAATGGTCTGGGTTGGAAGGGACCTGCATAGGTCATCTGCTCCAACTCCCTTGGGGAGTCAGCAGGGACATCCTCCACTAGATCAACTTGCCCAGAGCCCTGTTGAGCCTCATCTTGAGTATCTCCAGGGATGGGGCCACAAACACCTCCCTGAGAAACCTGTTGCAGTGTTCCACCACTCTCATGGTACAGAACCTGTTGCCAACATCCAATCTAAATCTGCTCTGCTCTATTTTGAAGCTATTGCTCTCATCCTACACCTGCAGGCCTTTGTAAATAACCTCTCTCCATCCTTCTTGTAGCCCCTTCAGGTACTGGAAGACCACTATTAGGTGTCTCTGGATCTTTCTCTTCTCCAGGCTGAACACCCCCAGCTCCATCAGCCTATCCTTGTAGCAGAGCTGCTCCAGCCTCCTGAGCATTTTCATGACCCTCCATCAGTTCTGTATCCTTCCTCTACTGAGGGTTCCAGTGTTGGATGCAGTATTCCAGGTGAAGTCTCACCAGAGCAAAGGGACAGAATCACCTCTGTGGCTCTGCTGGTCACACTGCTTTGGATGCAGCACAGGTTGTCATTGTCCTTCTGTGCTGCAAGCTCACACTGCCTGCCCATGTCCACCTTCTCATCTATCAGCACTCCCAGGTCCTTTTCCACAGGGCTGCTTTCTCTCACCTCATCCCCTTCTCACATCATAGAATCGTAGAATCAATCATAGAATGGTAAGGTTGGAAGGGACCTCAAGGCTTAGCCAGTTCCAACCCCTTGCCATAGGCAGGGACACCTCCCACTAGTACAGCTCACTCAAGGCCTCATCCAACCTGGCCTTTAACACCTCCAGGGAGGGAGCAGCCACAACCTCCCTGGGCAACCTGTGCCAGTGTCTCACCACCCTCATTGCAAACAACTTTTTCCTAACATCCAGAAATGCCTAAATGTTTAAAGGGGGAGGGGAAAACTGTGGTGACCTAGTCTGGGCTGCCTAGAGCAGCATAGAGAATTCTTCATTCTTTAGAAGATGAGAAGAAATTTTCTTTGTTTTTGTTAGAAAAACTGTGTAAGAGCACCTCCTGCTTTATTGGATAATATTAATGTAGCTGCTCATTCCCTTGAGGGAAATTTCCTCACTAATGAAACAGTTCTGTGTCTGAGCTGAGCCTGTCTGCTAACACAAAGCAAGATGTGTGGAGGTTAGGTGTAAGCATCACATTTCCTAATACCAAACAATAGCTTACATCAAAGAGCTAACAGTTTTCCCCAATAAAAATGCTAAATGCTCTGTACACTCATCTGGGCTTATTTCTTTGGTTACAGACAGAGAATAAAGAGTAATCACTGAAGGTTAAAAGGCAAACTAGGAAGAAAGGAGATTATCTTGCCTTTAGAAGTTCCTGAATTTTCAAACTGTTTTAAAGTTACAGAATCTAATTAGTATCATTCACACTGCATATAATCCTTTGTAGCTTCTTCAAAAGATGTCTCACTTGTTGGATTTCCAAGCCTTTGACAAACTTCTGCCTGTTCTGCTGAAGAGAAGAAAAACTCCTGTTTATACATAAAAAAAAAAAAAAAAGGATATAAAAAGCAGGGAAGACTATCAGGAACCAGCTTGAAGTCTGATGGTGGTGATGATGATGACAAAATAAAAAATAAAGTGGAATAATAAAGTTAAATAGGAAGGCATTTGGAGAAGCAATCAAAAGCAAATGGATGTTAGCTGTTTGTAGGTCTATGTACAGTGAATCTCCCAGAATAAGAGCAGCAATATGACCACTTAGGAAATTCTACATTAGATCTATTATTTCCCTGACCTATCTCAAAAGCCTTTTATTTCTGTTTTCTAAATGGTTTAAAGGCACTGTTTTCAAACTTAGTCTAACATGCCAATAAATACTCTTCTGGTGGCTTATGAAATTAATGTCATTCATTTTACTGCAGTGCTGCTTCAGAACAGCTTCTACTATCCTGCCAATGTAAACTCACAGAGTCACAGAATCACAGAGTGGCAGGGGCTGGAAGGGAACTTGAAAGATAATCCACTCCAACCCTCCTGCAAGAGCAGGAGAACCTTTTTTTTTCTGTTACTGGGGGTTTTTTTTACAGTCCAATTTTGTGGCTTGGGTTTTTTATCCCACTTCTTTCCCATCTTCCTCCTTTCCTCTCCATCTCTTATTTCCCTCATCTTTCTCCTTCCCTTTCCATGTCCTTCCTTTCCTTTCCATGTCCTTCTTTTCCTCTCCGTCTTCCTCTTTCCCCCACAACCTCCTTTCCTCTCCATCTTCCTCTTTCCCCCACAACCTCCTTTCCTCTCCATCTCCTATTCCCCCATCTTTCTCCTTTCCTTTCCATGTCCTTCCTTTCCTCTCCATCTTCCTCTTCCCCCAGTCTTCCTCCTTTCCTCTCCATCTCCTATTCCCCCCTCTTTCTCCTTTCCTTTCCATGTCATTCCTCTCCATCTCCTTCTTCCCCCAGTCTTCCTCCTTTCCCCTCCATCTCCTATTCCCCCATCATTCTCCTTTCCTTTCCATGTCATTCCTCTCCTCTCCATCTTCTTCTTTTCCCTCATCTTTCTCCTTTTCTTTCCATTTCCTTCTATTTCCCCCATCTTCCTCTTTTCTTCTCCATCCTTTCCCTCTCCATCTCCATCTTTTCAGCACTACCTCCCCTTTTCCACCATACCTGCCCCACTCCAACCTCACACTGCATTTCCCCCTTTTTTCCCCCAAACCCAGAGCACCTGGGTTGTGTTGTAGTCCCCACACACACACACTTTGCCCTCCCTGGAGGACCACTTTGCCTCCCTTCCCACTCTGCTTCATAATTGGCCCCAGGAAGGGCAGGGGCCCCAGTTTTGCCCAACTGGGCAGAGGGATCCATTTGTTCATCACTGGTGAGTCCTCATGGTGCACACTGGGTGAATGGTGGAGGGGATCAAAGGCCTGGTGGCCCCCTGGTTAGGTAGAAATAGGCTTGATGGTCACTTTAACATCATCCATGGGTGCCAGCTGCAACTTGTTACTTAGGTTCAGCTCCTCTATGTTTAACTGCTTCTTTCTGCTCACTTCTGATGAGCCTAAGTACTTGGCTGAAATGGAAGCTCATGGGGGAGCAGTAATGTGTTGTTCTAGAGGGCTTTTGCAACCAAAACAATTCTAAGCTCACCAAACCCAACCTGCAGCCCAACCCCACCGTGGCCGTTAAACTGTGTCCCAAAGTACCATGGCCACACAGTGCTTGAACACCTCCAGGAGTGGTGACTCCACCACCTCCCTGGGCAGCCTGTACCAATGCCTGGCCACTCTTGTAGCAAATAAATTGTTCCTTATTGGCTCTAGTTTAATGCACCCAAAGATTCAAAATAACTAACAAAAGCAATACAATAATAGGATGCACTCCCCTCTCCCCCAATTTGGATAAAAAAAGAGAGAGTGAAAGGGATGAAAACACCCAAGTTAAAGAGTCTGACTTCCATTTTCAAGTTAAAAGAAAACTTTAGCAATAAATTTTTAAAGGTATTTAAGGTAGTGGAGTTACAAAAGGTACAGGGAAGAGAAACAAGGTACAGGAACATATATGCAACCAGACTGATGGCAATGGATGGAGGCAGATTCAGGAAGGGCTGTCCACCATGAGGTAGTGTGGTCAGCAGGAACAAGGTGATGCTATCAGGCAGGCAGAGAGAGCAAGAAACAGGAAATCCCTGTGCTTTTATAGGGGCTAGACAGAAAGTGGGAGAGGGTTAACCACTACACCTGGAGTCAGGTTCAGACTCACTTGCCCCAGAAGGATTAACCTCTATGCTCATCACCAACCCAAACTTCCCATGGCACATCTTCAGGCTGTTTCTTCTTGTTCTATCACCTGATACCAGGGAGAAGAGACCAATCCCCACATAACTCCAAACTCCCTTCAGGTAGCTGCAGAGAGCAATGAGCTCTGCCCAGAGCCTCCTCTTCTGCAGGCTGCACACCCCCAACTCCCTCAGCCTCTCCTCACAGAGCTGTGCTCCAGGCCCCTCCCCAGCCTTGCTACCCTTCTTTGGACACCTTCCAGCACCTCAACATCTTTCTTAAGCTGAGGGTCCCAGAACTGGACACAGCACTCAAGGTGTGACATAACCAGCGCTGAGCACAGGGCCAGAAGGACTGCTCTGGTCCTGCTGACCACACTATTGCTGATCCAGGCCAGGATGCCATTGGCCTTCTTGGCCACCTGAGCACACTGCAGGCTCATTTTTCAGTCAGCTGTCAACCAATAGCCCCAGGACCCTCTCTGCCTGGCTGCTCTCAGCCTGAAGTGCTGCATAGAATCATAGAATCATAGAATTCATAGAATCACAGAATGGTAAGGTTGGAAGGGACCTCAGGGATCATCCAGTTCCAACCCCCTGTCATATGCAGGACACCTCCCACTAGCACAGGTCACTCAAGGCCTCATCCAATCTGGCCTTGAACACCTCCAGGGAAGGAGCAGCCACAACCTCCCTGGGCAACCTGTGCCAGTGTCTCACCACCCTCACTCCAAACAACTTCCTCCTAACATCCAGTCTAAATCTTCCCTCTGCCAGTTCAAACCCATTGCCCCTTGTCTTGGCATTACAAGACCTTGTCAATAGTCCCTCCCCAACCTTCCTGTAGGCCCCCTTCAGATCCTGGAAGGCTACTCTAAGGTCTCCTGGAAGCCTTCTCTTCTCCAGGCTGCAGAGCCCCAACTCTCTCAGCCTGTCCTCACAGCAGAGCTGCTGCAGCCCTCTCAGCATCTTTGTGGCATCAACGTATGATGACTTCTACAGGAATTCTGGATGAATGTAACAAGAATTCTGTACATGGAATGAAACAGTTTATGATGTCCAAAAATTGTTTCCTAAAGCTTTCCAGCTTAAACCTCCATCTGCCTGTTGAAAACGGCATCTTAAGAGACTGCAGAATCACTCAAGGTTCCCCAACCTGCACAGGGAGATCTGACTCTTCATAAAGAAATCTGTTAGATGATCTGCACCATATTCAGCAGAAAAATGTGAAGTGTTTGCTCTCATCATTGATCTTCCTGACTGGCAGGTGATGTGTAAACAGAATGATTCCAGGCTGATGGCTTATTATATATTTACACAAGGATGATCAAGAAGAAAGTTCCCTTTAATTAGACAGTAGAACTCTGGGGGGTCTCCTATGCACCTGATTTCCCCTAGAGCAAGCAATTTAAGTCCTATGAAGCCTTGAAGCTCAGGAAACCTTTTGGGCTTTGACAAGTGTCTTAGTGTCCCACAGAGGCTAAAGCAAATGTAGGTTGAATGTGTTCCCACCACCACCATCCCCAGAAAAAAAATACAAGTGCTATGCAGCTTTGTGTCTGCATTTCTAAATGAATTATAGAATCATAGACTCATAGAATGGTTTAGGTTGGAAGGGACCTCAAGGATCATCCAGTTCCAACCCCCTGTCATAGGCAGGGACACCTCCCACTAGCACAGGTCACTCAAGGCCTCCTCCAACCCGGCCTTAAACACCTCCAGGGAGGGAGCAGCCACAACCTTCCTGGGCAACCTGTGCCAGTGTCTCACCACCCTCACTCTAAAGAATTTACCCCAACATCCAGTCCAAATCTCCCCTCTGCCAGTTCAGATCCATTGCCCCCTGTCCTGTCATTACAAGACCTTGTCAATAGTCCCTCCCCAGCCTTCCTGTAGCACCCTTCAGATACTGGAAGGCTCTTCTAAGGTCTCCTCAAAGCCATCCCTTCTCCAGGCTGAATTTAAGGACCTGTAGATAAGATGTGCATAGTGAATAGCTAAATTGGTGTAAAATCTATGGGAAAAAAAAAAAAAACCAACAGCACTTTGATGGCAATTATGATAACTTCTTGATGCAATCCTTTTTTTTAATCACTCATTGAAATGGCTGCATACAAAAGTCATTCATTCAAGATCTCTGGGCCATGGTATTTCATCATTTGCATTTTGAAAATCATTAGGTCAGTCCTACTTGTGTAAATTTACAGGAGTTATTCAGGACTTACACAAATACATCACCTAGTGACAGGACAAGGGCAATGGCTTCAAACCAGAGAAGAGTAGATTTGGATTGGATGTTAGGAACAAGTTCTGCACTGTGAGGGTAGTGGAATACTGGTGCAGGTTGCCTAGAGAAGTGGTTGAAGCCCCATCCCTGGAGACACTCAAGGTAAGGCTCACAAGGCAACCTGATCTAGTTGAGGCTACCCCTGCTGACTGCAGAGGGGGTTGGACTGGATGCGCTTTGGAGGTCCCTTCCAACTCAGACAATTCTACAATGGCAATTCTATGATTCTATTATTATTAACATTGAAGGATACAACTTATTTTGGGGTTTGTTTTCTTTTTTTTTTTTCCCTGAACAGATTACATTCAGTAAAATCAATAACTCAGCTCTAAGGATCTAATGATTGAAAGACAGGAATAGCAGGACTCCCCAGCACACAGTGCTCACAGTGTTAATGAAAAGCTCAACATGAGGCTGCAGTGTGAGTGCAGCCCAAACAGCAACTGTGTGCTGGGCTGCAGCAAGAGCAGTGTGGGCAACAGGGCAAGGGAGGGGATTCTCCACTTTTGCTTTGCTCCTGTCAGACCCCATCTGGAGTCCTCTGTGCAGTTCTGGAGCCCCCAAAACAAGTAGGACATGGAACTGTTTGAGCCAGTGCAGAGGAGGTCACAGAGATGCTGAGAGGGCTGCAGCAGCTCTGCTGTGAGGACAGGCTGAGAGAGTTGGGGCTCTGCAGCCTGCAGAAGACAAGGCTTCCAGGAGACCTTAGAGTAGCCTTCCAGTATCTGAAGGAGGCTACAAGAAGACTGGGAGGGACTGTTGACAAGGGCTTGCAATGCCAGGACAAGGGGCAATGGGTTTGAATTGGCAGAGGGGAGGGTTAGTCTGGATGTTAGGAGGAAGTTGTTTGCAGTGAGGGTGGTGAGACACTGGCACAGGTTGCCCAGGGAGGTTGTGGCTGCTCCCTCCCTGGAGGTGTTCAAGGCCAGGTTGGAGGAGGCCTTGAGTGAGCTGTACTAGTGGGAGGTGTCCCTGCCTATGCAGGGTGGGAGGTGTGGAGCTGGATGATCTTTGAGGTCCCTTCCAACCATTCTATGACTCTATGCGAATTTTCACCTTACAAAGCATTTCAGGAGTTACTCAGGAGAAGCAATAGAAAGGTGAACTTCAGGGTCTACAGCCTCTACTGCTGAAGATCTCCAAGAATGGATTAGGTAAATGTCTCTCAGGCTCAACATAGGTGAAGTCAGGACAGGAAAATGAAGTAGATTGCCTCCTGATACTTTGTCTGACCTTATTTTTCCATACTAAATGTGATTTAAGCATTGCGTGCTCATAGAACTTGAGTAGGGAGGGGAGGGAGAATCCATTAAGAATTGTACCTGAACAAAGAGACTCAGACTATTAGATCTGAGTACCCAAGCTTGGAGCAGCGCTGGGGCTATTAGTGTCATTCATCTTCAGGACACATCACCACTCAAACATGGTCACAGTTTCCCTTAAATTACCACAGGACTGTCTGCCCAAGAGCTTAGCTATTAGCCCATAGCTCACTAAAATATCATCCCCTTAGAATCTCAGAGTGTCTTGGTTTGGATGTAATCCCAAACAGCATGAGAGATGGAAATGCCTGGGGTTGGTAATGACAGAAGAAAAGAATGAAAATGGGAATTAAAACTTGGAGAGTCTAAATCTCCTTACTTCAAAGATGCTGCAACAAGTAATCAATGAACACTTTGGGAAGCAGAAGTGCAAATGAAGGCCAATTTCAGGTGGATACATTTCTCTAAGGTGGTTTATTATGCAGAATTTCCAGTGTCAGTGGGGAGTGAAGTCATACTGCAACCTCTCCATGAAAGTGAGCACTTCTAGGTCTTACCTCCCTGCATGTTTGACTGTTTTCATTAAACTTGTAGAGATTTACTTATTCAGTTATCTCATCTGAATTCAAAGGAGATCTGTAAGATGTGACACACACACACACACATACACAGAGGATAATCCTGGGACTGTTTCCTGATGACTTAGGTATGAAAACAAAGTAGGAATTCTAGGATGCAGCTGCTTTGGGTAGTTACTTAAGATGCTGTATTTTTAAATGAAACATGCAGCGGGCATTTCCTGAGATGAACTGACACATAAGGGGAGATCTCATAGCAGCCTTCCAGTACATGAAGGGTAACTGTAAGAAAGCTGTGGAAGGACTTTTTAAAAGGGCATGTAGTGGTGAGAGGAGGGAGAATGGATTTAAGCTGGAAGAGGGTAGATTTAGAGTGGGTGTTAGGAAGAAATTCTTCGTAGTGAGGGTGCTGAGATGCTGGAGCAGGTTGCCTGGGGAGGTTGTGAATGCCCTTTCCCTGGTGTGATGGTTTGGGAGTTCCCCAACCCCCACACTTTGTAAAATGACCCAGACTAGAACTCAACCAGCTGGAAGTTAAGGGCTGAAGCTCTGTTTACAGCTCAGCACAATGTACAAGCAGAGATATACACAACAGACAGGAATAGTTACAGACATAGACAAGTTAAAGAGAATACAGAAACACAACTCCCCTCCCAGAAATCAGAGACCCCAGGAGTGGCTCCCAACCACCCTTCCACCTTCTCCCCACCCCTCTGCCTTACCCCAGGGTCTGCCTTACACACGAGGTGAATTAGGAGGATAGGCCAGGGGGGTTAGAAGAAAAGTGGTTAGTGAAGATTAATCGGCAAAGAGGAGCCAGAAGCTAGACCACCAGAGATGCTGTGCCCCCAGAGAGAGACAGACTGAGACTGCCTTATCTAATGTTTTGAGTTATTTTTCCCAAACAATCTCAGCAAGCCTATGAGTAAAATAGACATCACCTTGTTTTCCTTTCACAGCCTGCAGTGTCATTTTCTCCATTAAAATATTCCCATTAGCCTCAAACCAGCACACCTGGAAATATTCAGAGCCAGGTTACACATGGCCTTGAGCAACCTGGCTAGTGGAAGGTGCCACTGCCCATGGCAAAGGGTTTGGCACTAAATGATCCCAGTTGAAGAGGGACAGGGATCTGCTCGAGACAGTCCAGCAGAGGACTGCGAGGATGATGAGGGGACTGGAACACTGCCTGGTGAGGAGAGGCTGAGGGACCTGAGGTTGCATAGTCTGGAGAAGACTGAGGGGGGATTTTATCAATGTCTATAAATATCTGAGGGCTGGGGGTCAGAAGGAGGAGACAGGCTCTGCTCACTGCTGCCTGGGATAGGACAAGGAGCAAGGGATGGAAGCTGCAGCACAGGAGGTTCCACCTCAATGCAAGGGGGGGAACTTCTTTACTGTAAGGGTCACAAAACCCTGGCATAGGCTGCCCAGAGAGGTTGTGGAGTCTCCTTCTCTGGAGCCTTTCAAGCCCTGTGTGGATGCATTCCTGTGTGACCTGAGCTAGGTTCTATGGTCCTGCTTTGCAGGGAGGTTGGGCTCAATCTCTAGAACCCCTAATATGCTGTGATGTTTCAAAGTGTTAGGAAAAGGCCATCTTTCTCAGTGGTCTTTTTCTCATTGAACACAGGTAAAATTTCGTATTAGCAGCTGCCTAAAGCATGGCAAAGTAATCTTAACACAGCGTTGATATTCATTGCCATCTATAACAATGCCTATTCTAGGGCTGACTTTTGATTGCAGATTACAGCTGTTCTCTGTTTGAACAATGCTGAGCTTTGCAGTAGTCTAAATCATCTTCTCCCTTGCCTTCCTCAAGCGTCTGCACCAGCAGCCATGCCATGGATTTGCCAGTGTGCTTACTGTGTCTACACGCGAGGAGCATCTGCTCCCCGAGACGTGCCGAACGGGGGTCACATTTCTGCATGCTCCTGCTTGCTGAAACAGGCTTGGCAGGAGACTCTAGACCTGGCCTGGAGCTCTTCAGCCATCTGGTGCTTGCTGGCTTTGCAATCCCACATCACTCATAGATTTATAACAAAAGCATTGCTGGTGCAGATAAAACCAATTGACAGCAGTGGCTCTTTCTTTGCACTGGAATGCAGAAATCAGAGAGCGTAGTTCCTTTCTGCTGACAGCTCCCTCCAGTCCCATCTGGCTTTCTCTGTGCTCTAATTGATCCCACATACTCTTAGAGGCAGTGACACATGCTAACAGTTGCTGTGGCTTGTGGTCCAAGTGCAACTAGCAACATCCTTCCTGAACAGTTAACTTTGTTCTGCTTGAATGTGTTCTGTTTATCTGCCTGAATCTGAAAGCTCCTTCCCCTTTCTGTGCTTTAAATATTTTCCTTCTCCTTTTTTTTTTTTTAACAATTATATGATGAGCTTAATTACAACAGGCAGTTAAGTAGGAGCTTCAGCAGGATTTCAATGATTTCAATTTGTGGACTTTTAAAGTGAGTTACTTTGGACATTGCTTCATCATAGAACCAGAATGGCTTAGGTTGGAAGGGACCTCAACGCTCATCCAGTTCTGACCCTCTGCCATAGGCAGGGACACCTTCCACTGGAACAGGTTGCTCAAGGCCTCATCCAACCTGAACCTGAACACCTCAAAAGAGGCTGTGGAGCACAGAATCAAATCTTTGATCACATTCTGTGATTCTGTGCTCCACAACCTCCCTGGGCAACCTGTGCCAGTGTCTCACCACCCTCAATGGAAAGAACTTCTTCTTAACACGCTGTTTCAATCTCCCCTATACCAGTCTAAACCCATCACTCCTCATTCTGTCATTGCAAGACCTTGCCAATAGTCCCTCCCCAGCCTTCCTGTAGCCCACTTCAGACACTACAAGTCCACTCCAAGGTCTCCTGGAAGCCTTCTCTTCTCCAGGCTGCAGAGCCCCAACTCTCTCAGCCTGTCCTCACAGCAGAGCTGCTGCAGCCCTCTCAGCATCTCTGTGGCCTCCTCTGGACCCACTCCAACAGTTCCATGTCCTTCCTGTGCTGGGGGCTCCAGATGGGGTCTGAGGAGAGCAGAGCCAAGGGGCACAATCCCCTCCCTTGCCCTGCTGCCCACACTGCTCTTGCTGCAGCCCAGCACACAGTTGCTGTCTGGGCTGTACTCACACTGCAGGCTCATGTTGAGCTTTTCCTCACCCCAGACCCCCGGGGCCTGTTCCTCAGGGCTGCTCTCAGCCGTTCCCCACTCAGACTAGAGTTGTGCTTGGGATTGTGCCTACCCAGATCTACACCTGGCCTTGTTGAATGTCATGAGGTTGGCCTGGGCTCACCTTTCCAGCTTATTCAGGTCCCTCTGGATGGGATCCCTGCCCTCTACCAAGTCTACTGTGCCACTCAGCATGCTACAGAAGGTTCTGTTTTCAAGAACCATGCCAACAAAGTGATTGTCCTCACCCAACTCCTGTTTTCTTTTTTCTTCCAACCGTTTAGGGTACAGTTGTACAGATGTTGTAACAAAACTTCCAACATCTTCATGCAGACTTGAGCTAAACCCTTCCTGAATACGTGACCTGGATAGCAGATTGGTTTCATTTCAGCAATATTTATTCAATCCTGGGGAGAAAGCCAGACGTAATACAAATTCTTTGCAGGATAATCTATTCTCTTCCAAGCTTCCTGATAGTAGTCAAGAAGGATTTTTATGTTGCTACTTATATTCCACTTCCTGATGAGACCTAGATACACTGAAGATCCTGATGTGTGACTCCTACTTAGTATTAGCCTATTTGCTTCAGATGAGCAAGGGATGAAATTGCCTGACCTATTTTTATTAACTTTCTTTCTTACTTAACTGTAACTTTTCTCCTTTCCTTTTTTTTTTTTTTTTTCCTTTTTTTTTCCTTCTCCTTCCTATTCCTCCACATTCAGCTATTGATTTATCACTGCTGTGGGGCCACTGTTTCTCAGAGTATATAGCAATGGGTGGTGTTTAATCACAAAGCAAATAATAAAGGGAACAAAGGCTTCAAAACCAAGATTTCATGATAAAAGCCAGGTGAAAAAATCCATCATGGCACTCTGTCCAATGCAGGCCTTCTGCAGTGGGGAAGTTCAATCAGCATTGCACCATGTCTCTTGCAGGGAGGACAGCAGCTCCTGCAGAGGTGATGCTAACCCCAGGGTCTGGTAGACCTGCATTCACATGCCTGCTTTGACCTTCCCTTCTGTGACTGCTGGGAACTTATTTTGTCCCTTGCTCTCTACAAGGGTCTTGCTGGTTTTGCGGTTGTTTTGTGGTTGTTGCTGCAAGTGGAGGAGGAGTAAGCTGGGAAATTAAGCCTTGGTCTCACAGCAACAGCTTTTGGTGTTACTCTGCCCCGTGCTGAACAGTTCTCTGGCCTCTGGCATTCCATTTCAACAGCTGTGATGGACTTGTTATTTACAAACCCTGTTTTTTTCCAAAGCCTTTAAAAACTTGAACAGCTTAGTCCAATCAAAATATTCTTTGGTCAGCTAAAGCAAGGTATCAGAAGGAAAAAGGGTTAAACCAAGAGCTGGGTCTGTTCCATGCTGTAATCTTTCCTGTTAGTCTTCTATAAATGCATCTTTACTCAAGTATCTGTGGTTTGGGGTTGGAGAAGACACTTCACACAGTCACCTCACTTTGTGTATCTTGGTGCTTGAGAAAAGGAGTGAGCAAGTGTCGAAGATACTGCAAGTTTCCAACCTGGGGCAGCAGGTGAGCTGTAAAGCCAAATAGCACCAGGATGACATAGGTAAGTAGAGATGTCATAAGGTACATGATGGGTCCAGAGGAGGCCACAAAGATGCTCAGAGGGCTGCAGCAGCTCTCCTATGAGGACAGGCTGAGAGAGTTGGGGCTCTGCAGCCTGCAGAAGAGAAGGCTTCCAGGAGAACTTAGAGTAGCCTTCCAGTATCTGAAGGGGGTCTGCAGGAAGGCTGGGGAGGGACTATTGACAAGGGCTTGCACTGACAGGACAAGGGGCAATGGGTTTGAACTGGCAGAGGGAAGACTTAGACTGGATGTTAGGAGGAAGCTGTTTACAGTGAGGGTGGTGAGACACTGGCACAGGTTGCCCAGGGAGGTTGTGGCTGCTCCCTCCCTGGAGGTGTTCAAGGCCAGGTTGGAGGAGGCCTTGAGTGACCTGTGCTAGTGGGAGGTGTCCCTGCCTCTGGCAGGGGGTTGGAACTGGATGATCCTTGAGGTCCCTTCCAACCTTACCATTCTATCTTTCTATGATGTGACAGCACTATACAAAGCAAGGCTCCTGTGCCTCCTTGAACCTGTCCATTTGCATTTATGTTTAATGCAATTAATCATTGCTCCGAATCAATCACTCCCAATTTAAGGGTACAGCAGCCCAGAACAGAAGGATGTGCAAGACACATTGTTGACAGGTTTGCTGCCAAACCTGAAACAGTTTTGAACACCAACTGGCAAAGTTCAAGTGCTAAAGGAAGTGTTAGTGTGATGTTCCCTGCTAATGCTCCAGGATACACAGGATGAATCATCTTTCCCTGAAAGCACTACAGTGATAACATTATCCCTCAGTAAAGTAAGGACATGTTTTAACTTCTTGCCACTTAACTAAGCTGATATCATAAGCTTCCTCCTCTGTGTTTGTTAGCAGAAAGTGATTTGATTTGGATTTTTTTTTCCCCACAGGCAACTGCATGGAGAAATGTGTTTGTGGAATAGCTCGCAGTGTCCTTCAGACACAGTGAATAGTTTCATTCAGCTTTCAGAAATACATGCAATAATAATGTGAAGAGGTGAAAATGTATAAACTTCACTGATTTCTGGTTTTGCCTTGTTAGAATGTGGCATCTGAAATCTACTGCCTGGTTTTATTTCTATGCCTGGCATAGAAAGTGTGTTGCTACCATAGCCTGTATTTCTATAGTGAAGGACATCTTTTGTTTGCAAGTTATCCTTTCTGATTGCTGTATTATTAGCAACACAAATTACAATTTGCTCCTTAGACATCCAGAAATGAGGCAGACTTGGGAAGTACAGGAATACCTGAATGTGCCCAGAGGAGAAAACTAACCATTCATTTCATAATATTTTCTGCTATATATGATAATATCTATGAAGACCTGATAGTTAGAATCATAGAATCATTCAGAGTTGAAAGGGACATCAAGGATCATCTAGTTCCAACCCCACTGCCATTCCCACGGGCACCTCACACTAAACACCTCACACTTTAAGTACTGGAAGGCAAGTGGATCAAAAGTAGAAGTGAGTAGATTCAGAGTGGATGTTAGGAAGAAGATCTTCACCATGAGAATGTTGAGACACTAGATCAGGTTGCCTAGACCCACATCCAGCCTGGCCTTAGAGACCTCCAGGGATGAGGCTTCCACCACCCACCATGGGCAACCTGTTCCAGAGAGGTTGTGCGTCCCTCCTTCTTGGAAATTTTCAAGGCCAGGTTGGATGGGGCTTTGAGCAACTTGATCTAGTAGAAGGTGTCTCTGCCCATGGTACAGGACAACTTACTACAACTATTAGGTGTTAGCAGACATTGGATTTTAAAATGAGCTCCAGTGAAACCAAAGTTCTTCTGTGCATAAAAGCTCCAGTGACACCAGAGTTCTTCTGTGCATAAAAGCTCCAGAGAAACCAGAGTTCTTCTGTGCATAAAGCTCCAGTGAAACCAAAGTTCTTCTGTGCATAAAGCTCCAGTGAAACCAAAGTTCTTCTGTGCATAAAGGCTCCAGTGAAACCAGAGTCCTTCTGTGCATAAAAGCTCCAGTGAAACCAGAGTTCTTCTGTGCATAAAGCTCCAGTGAAACCAAAGTTCTTCTGTGCATAAAAGCTCCAGTGAAACCAGAGTCCTTCTGTGCATAAAGCTCCAGTGAAACCAAAGTCCTTCTGTGCATAAAAGCTCCAGTGAAACCAAAGTCCTTCTGTGCATAAAGCTCCAGTGAAACCAAAGTTCTTCTGTGCATAAAAGCTCCAGTGAAACCAGAGTCCTTCTGTGCATAAAGCTCCAGTGAAACCAAAGTCCTTCTGTGCATAAAAGCTCCAGTGAAACCAAAGTCCTTCTGTGCATAAAGCTCCAGTGAAACCAAAGTTCTTCTGTGCATAAAAGCTCCAGTGAAACCAGAGTCCTTCTGTGCATAAAGCTCCAGTGAAACCAAAGTCCTTCTGTGCATAAAAGCTCCAGTGAAACCAAAGTCCTTCTGTGCATAAAGCTCCAGTGAAACCAAAGTTCTTCTGTGCATAAAAGCTCCAGTGAAACCAGAGTCCTTCTGTGCATAAAGCTCCAGTGAAACCAAAGTCCTTCTGTGCATAAAAGCTCCAGTGAAACCAGAGTCCTTCTGTGCATAAAGCTCCAGTGAAACCAAAGTCCTTCTGTGCATAAAAGCTCCAGTGAAACCAGAGTTCTTCTGTGCATAAAAGCTCCAGTGAAACCAAGGTTCTTCTGTGCATAAAAGCTCCAGTGAAACCAAAGTTCTTCTGTGCATGAAACACAGGAAGAAATGAAAAGGTGACATCTTGTTTTTGCCTATCACACCTCTACAGAATCATAAACAAGCAGTTGGTTGGCAGCAGCTGAACCACACAGCCCTGTTCTTTTCAATTCCATTGCAGCCTGTGTTATTTCTAGAGTGAAATACCACAGCCAGAGTGAGAAACAAGTTGCTAGTCTTAGGAAAAAAAGAAGTTATTGTGCAGTAGATCCCAGGTATAAAGAATGGTAGTAGAGAGAGGACAGCTGAAGTGCAAGGTATGTATCAGTTAATAAACAACATTCCCAGCAGTATGGTTCATGTATGTGAGAGGATTCTAATAATTTTTATGGGAGAATAAATGATAGAATTCTAATAATTTCTAATAATTTTCATATGAACTTACATTCAGTGCTACCACAGAACCTTAGAGGTTGGAAGGCTTTGGATATAGAACCATAGAATCATAGAATGGTAAGGTTGGAAGGGACCTCAAAGATCATCTAGTTCCAACCCCCTGCCATAGGCAGGGACACCTCCCACTAGTCTGTGCAGGTTTGGGAGTTACCTGCCCCCAGGCCCACAGGAGGGCTGGGGAGGGACTATTGACAAGATATTCAATGACAGGAGAAGGGGCAATGGGTTCGAACTGGCAGAGGGGAGATTGAAACTGGATCTTAGGAGGAAGTTGTTTGCAGTGAGAGTGGTGAGACACTGGCACAGGTTGCCCAGGGAGGTTGTGGCTGCTCCCTCCCTGCAGGTGTTCAAGGCCAGGTTGGAGGAGGTCTTGAGTGACCTGCACTAGTGGGAGGTGTCCCTGCCTATGACAGAGGGTTGGAACTGGATGATCCTTGAGGTCCCTTCCAACCTTACCATTCTATGATTCTATGATAAATCTGCCTTTCACACTGTATGGAAGTTCTGTATGCATAGAAGACAGGACAGATATTTTACATGTTTTCACTTGCATCTGGTATGACTAGGATTTGTCCCAGGACACAGAATTGAAGCAGAGTGGTATTACTGGATGATCCATCCAGTGAGCAGAAAAAACTGGTGTCCTTTCCTGATCTTCTTGATTGTGTTGAACCTGATTGATTAGCACATCCTACCACCTCCATTTAAATATGTTAAAAATGGTTTAGGTCACACCATAAAAGTGCATCCTCTGGGCTGTAACAGGATCCTCTATACCCTATTCCTGGGCTCCTCACAAGGACCTAATGTTGATGTGTTATTAACATTTATAGGTAACCTTGAGGAGACCTGGAGATGTGCCATGTAATCCTGCCTGCCTACTGCAATGTGCAGCCAACATGATTTAGGCTGACCCAGTGCTGGCAGGAGGATCTGCCATGAATAAAAGAAATCTGTGCAGGGTGAGACAGAAAGAAGGCAGAGTTCTGAAAACTCACTGCTACTGTGTAGTCTTTCTGGAATTGGAAGTTATGGCTTTGCCTTTATCACCACTAAAACTACACAACTGGGGCACTCAGAGATCACAACGACCTCCTTTTTTTTCAAGTAGGAAAAAGTCACCTTAGGAAGGAGGTGAACTAATAGAAAATCCTAGAATCATAGAAATATCTGGGTCAGAAGGGACCTCCAAAGCTCATCCAGTCCAATTTCCTCTGCACTCAGCAGGGACATCCTCAACTAGATCAGGTTGCCCACAGCCCTGTCCAGCCTCACCTTGAATATTTCCAGGGATGGAGTCACAACAACCTCCCTGGGTAATCTGTTCCAGTGTTCCACTACACTCATGGTAAAGAGCTGGTTCCTAACATCCAATTTAAATCTGCTGTTTTCTGGTTTGAAGCCATTGCCCTTGTCCTATCACTACAGACCTTGCAAACAGTCTCTATTCATCCTTCTTGCAGACCCCCTTCAGGTAGTAACAGGTTGCTATTAGGTCTCCTTTGAGCCTTCTCTTCTCCAGGCTGAACATCCCCTGCTCCCTCAGCCTGTCCTTGTAGCAGAGCTACTCCAACCCCCCCATCATTTTCATGGCCCCCCTCTGGACCTGCTCCATCAGGTCCATGTCTTTCCTATGATCTAAAGATTAGATCCTAGGAAGGACATGGATCTAGGGGCCAAAGATTATTATGTATCTTAGCACATCCCACTCAGGTGAGAGGTATAGCTGTGGGATTTTTATCACCCTTTACCCCTGTAGATAGCTGCATAGCAACTTGATACAAAACACCACATTACCATAAAAACCCAACCCAAAAGCTCCAAATTAAAAAGAAAAAGAAAAGAAAAAAAAAAAAAGAATTATTTATGAAGAAACCACTTAACTAAAGACAGTTCATGCTTTGCTTTGCCTGGAGAGATCATTCAATGTATCCCTTAGCATATGGCTGCAAGCACAGAATAACACAGGTGAAAAACTGACTCACACAGTAGGTAAAAAAAGAGACTCACACAGTAGGTAAAAACCTAGTGAGAAAAGACTGAGACAGGAGTTTAAAATGCAGCATTTTTGGATGTCCTTTTAAAAGCAACAATTTAGCTTTCCATAAGAATATAATTTCATTTAATAACATGCAGTCAGGCAGCGTTGTTATGACATTTCCAGCAGCAAACTGCTACATAAGGGATTCTGAAAGCCAAAAGAGACCTTTAGCTAATCTGGTCTGACCTCCTTACTATCACAGGCCGTGACAATTGTTAGCATTTTATGTTAGGGCAGAGGTATGGTCAGTTCAAAAGACAATAAAAGGTTCTACATTAATGAACGAGGAAGAAGGTCAATGACTTAAATTGAAGAGTGGTTGTAAATATTAAAAATTTAAAAACACTACTGTGCAGTCTAAAAATAAGGAGGGTGAACATAAGGCTAAGTCAGCTTCTATTCATAGTGGCATAAGTCCCAATTCTATACTCCTTCAAGGACAGCAAATTTCAGTTTCACTTACTTCTTCAGCTTCTTTTTGATGTCCCACAAATGCATTCCAGGTAGACACAGAATTCTGTGATTCTGTCTGGCAGGATATTTTTTTGTTTGGTGTGTCTGTTCCAGGCAACATTAATCTCACATGAACAGTAGTGTTCAAACTAAGGAATGATGCTTTGTGTCTATAAGATAAAAAGATTTACCTTCAAGTAGGATTTGTTGGAGAAGGTCCAGAGGAGGGTCACAATGATGATCAGAGGGCTGGTGCGCCTCTGCTACAAGGACAGGCTGAGAGAGCATCCTGGAGAAGAGAAGGCTCTGGGGAGACCTTACAGCAGCCTTCCAGTACTTGAAAGGAGCTGCAGGAAAGCTGGGGAGGAACCTTTTTATAAGGGCATGTGGGATTAGGACAAGGGGCAATGGTTTTAAACTAAAGCAGGGTAGGTTTAGTTTGGACATTGAGAAGCTCTTTACTATGAGGGTGGTGAGACACTGGAACAGGTTAACCACAGAAATTGTGGATGCCTCATCCCTGGAAGACCAGGCTGGTGAAGCTTTGTGCAGCCTGCTCTAGTGACAGCCCCGTTCATGGCAGGGGACTTGGAACTAAATCATCTTGAAGGTTCATTACAACTCAAACCTTTCTATGGTCCTGTGATTATAGTAGACAAAATTATAAATCACAGAATCGTAGAATGGAAAGGTTGGAAGGGACCTCAAATATCATCCGTTTCCAACCCCCTGCCATAGGCAGGGACACCTCCCACTAGCACAGGTCACTCAAGGCCTCATCCAACCTGGCCTTGAACACCTCCAGGGAGGGAGCAGCCACAACCTCCCTGGGCAACCTGTGCCAGTGTCTCACCACCCTCACTGCAGAAAACTTCTTCCTAACATGCAGCTTCAGTCTCCCCTCTGCCAGTTTAAACCATTCTTCCTCATCCTTTCATTACAAAATCTTGTCAACAGTCCCTCCCCAGCCCTCCTGTAGGCCCACTTCAGATACTGGAAGGCCACTCCAAGGTCTCCTCAAAGCCTTGTAGTGTCCTCCCATCAATTCTCCTCCTCGCCAATAGTCCATCCCCAGGCCTCCTGTAGCCCCTTTCAGATACTAGAAGGTCACTCCAAGGTCTCCTCCAAGCCTTCTCTTCTCCAGGCTGCAGAGCCCCAACTCTCTCAGCCTGTCCTCATAGCAGATCTGCTTCACCCCTCTGATCATCTTTTTGTATTCACCAGTACAAGTTTCATTCCTTGCTGGTCAGTGCTGCCAGAGCTCTGCGGCAGCTCCATTCAAAGTGCCGCGCTGCTGAGATTGTGATTAACGGCAGCTATCAACTTGGGCTCTCAAGGTAACATAAAACTGATGGCAATCAGAGTGTTTATCTAACCACTGAGGCATGACACATCCAAAAAAAAATAAAAATGGGGAAGTGTTATTACATGCTGGGCATCATGAGGAGAGGAAAACTTTAAAAAGCGTTTGCGGTACATTGTATTTTGTGATGGGTTAATTATAGCACACCGAGCTCCTTCAGCAAGTCAGTGCAGTGTTTTACCCCCATATAAATGAGTGGCATCTCAGAGCTTCACCCACCCAATCCAGGCTGCGTGGTGAATGGCTGGAGAGCA
>VWZE01000739.1:23142-34435 GCA_013396675.1 Eubucco bourcierii
TTTTTTTTTTTTTTTTTTTGCTATTTATTCATTCCATTTACTTTCACTTTTGTTATTTATTTGCTCTCTTCATTTTCACTTTTCATTTTTCACTATTATTCCATTTATTTCATTTTTTCACTGTTTAATCCTGTGTGTTTTCTCTTTGCAGTCTTTATTCCATTTCTTTTCACATTTCACTGTTTATTTATTCAATTTATTTTCACTTTTCAGTGTTTATTTATTCCATTTCTTTTCCATTTTCACTATTTATTTCCCCCATTTATTTCCACTATTTCTTCAATTTATTGTCATTTTTCACTATTTATTCAATTTATTTTCACTGTTCACTACTTATATCCTCCATTTACTTCCCCTTTTCACTATTCCTTCAATTTATTTTCATTGTTCACTATTTATTCCCTTTATTTTCACTGTTCATTACTTATTTCCTCCATGTACTTCCACTTTTCACTATTTCTTCAATGTATTTTCATTTTTCACTATTTACTCAATTTATTTTCACTGTTCACTGCTTATTTCCTCCATTTACTTCCACTTTTCACTATTTCTTCAACTTATTTTCCTGTTTCACTATTTATTCCATTTATTTTCACCATTCACTATTTACCTCCTCCATTTATTTCCACTTTTCACTATTTCTTCCATTTCTTTTCATCTTTCACTATTTACCTCCTCCAATTATCTCCACTTTTAGCTCTTTATTTCCTCCATTTATTTTCACTTGTCCTCAGGTGTCAGGACTTGTTTTCCCTCATGCTTACAGGCAAACCTACCTGATTTCAATTTTAATGAAAGATAAGAAGGAATTACAAATAAATTAGCTGGCTTAACACTCAAGGCAAAGGGATTTTTTTTTTCCTCCCCCTTTGGATTTGCAAGATTAATTACAAGCTTTATAAAATAAACCAGAGCCAAACATGAATACAACAAAAAGAAAAAATCATCTGTAACTTTGTTGTGGTTGGGTTTTTTGTGTTGTTTTTTTGGCTTTTTTTTTTTTGAGCAACTGATTGGAAGATGCCTCCACAAAACCAGATAAATAATTCTCTGCGAAGTCTATCATCATTCAACTAAACCCATCAGAAGCTCTAAACAGCAGATGTGCTCTGGCTTTTCCTCTGTTGGAGTAACAAAATTTGCATTCATTTTCCCAGGAACAGAAGCACTGCACAAGATGCACAGCCAAAAAAAAAAAAAAAAATCAAAATGTGTCCAAGGGGCAGCAAAATGTTGAACTCCGCATTCAAGACGTAAATGGAAGTGTGGCAAAAGCATCAGCTGGGTACAGTTGATAGCCCAGGAAGCAGGCCAAGTGCCTCTGTCCTTGCCTACATACCAAGAAAAATCATAGAAAGGTAAGGTTGGAAAGGAACTCAAAGCTCAGCCAGTTCCAACCCCCTGCCATAGGCAGGGACACCTCCCACTAGCACAGCTCACTCAAGGCCTCCTCCAACCTGGCCTTGAACACCTCCAGGGAGGGAGCAGCCACAACCTCCCTGGCCAACCTGTTCCTCCCTGAGTAGATGATCTGCAAGGTGCATCCCAACCTAGGCCATTTTATGTTTCTCTGATTCTCATAGATTTGTACCTGATCAGTCATTTATGTTTCTCTGATTCTCATAGATTTGTACCTGATCAGTCATTGTGCATGAAAACTGGGTTTTGACTTAAGCTCTTTATAGCTTAACCTGTGCCAGTGTCTCACCACCCTCACTGCAAACAACTTCCTCCTAACATCCAGTTTCAATCTCCCCTCTGCCAGTTCAAACCCATTCCTCCTTGTCCTGTCATTACAAGCCCTTGTCAATAGTCCCTCCCCAGCCTTCCTGTAGCCCCCTTCAGATACTGGAAGGCCACTCCAAGGTCTCCTGGAAGCCTTCTCTTCTCCAGGCTGCAGAGCCCCAACTCTCTCTGCCTGTCCTCACAGTAGAGCTGCTGCAGCTCTCTGAGCATCTTTGTGGCCCTCCTCTGGACCTGCTCCAACACTTCCATGTCCTTCCTGTGCTGGGGGCTCCAGAACTGCACACAGGACTCCAGGTAGCATCTGAGGAGAGTAGAGAAAAGAGGGAGAATCACCCAGAAATCAATGTATGATACGTGGAAAGATAAAACTCCTCTGGATTCAGACACAGGATTCTAATCCAAGGGCAATTTTGCCAGGATACAATTTCCAGAATAAAAGGAGATTTCCATATCTGAGGGATCAGTCTTATTGTTGCCACGGAAACAAAAAAAAAATTAAATCTCAGGCTTTTAAAATGGATGTTGGTGACAGCAGAAAAGAGAATAAAGAAAAAAAAATTAAAAAAAATAAATTAGAAGAAACCAAAGTATCGAGTACAAAAGATTTAAGCTTTATATGCAAAACGCCACTGAGCTCCCCCTGCTTTTCTCACTTTACTCCTCAACTTATTAAGACTTAATTAGCAAACTATTAGAGCCTTTCTCAGTTTAAACACAACAATTGCAAAGCCTCAGCTGCTTTGCTTCTCAGGTTTGTTGTTCCAGGAGAGCAGTGTTGAATGTGGGTTAGTTTTTCAGAGACACGTAGCGTAACCTGAACAGCAGTGGTGAGAGCTGACCCTGTGAGCCACGCTTTAAACACTGTTAGCATAGCTAGCTGCCTAACACCTATGTACCCACAAATTCTTGCCCCTGAGCAATTGGGTTTTTTCCTTTATTTTTCAGCAAAGCTGCCTCTGGAGCAGAGTGGTCTCATACTGCCAGCTGCAGCAGCTGGATCCAGGTTCAGGACCCTTTTACAGATTTTCCTGCTAGCAGCAGTCAGTCTCTTCCCACTTAAGAGCAGTGATTCCCCTTTTTTTTCTGCACCAGCAAGCATCCTTTTTCACTGTCACCTGCTTTCCTTCTCCCCTCTTTAAGTGTCAGGCCAAAAAGGAAGACTCCTTAGGTATCGTACCCATTATTAGCAGGCTTGGGCTGCCGAGAGTCCTTGACACCTGTTAGGAGCTCAGCAGGTAGCTTTTAGACACACACAGCCATATCGACTGCCTCCTAGCAGCATAATTGGATCAGAAAGGAGCAAAACCAAAGCATCCTCCCAGTGGAGAAGTCACTGCTTCTGCACCTGGTGGAACCAGGGCAAGGGAGGGGATTCTGCCCCTTGGTTCTGCTCTCCTCAGACCCCACCTTGAGTCATGTGTGCAGTTCTGGAGCCCCCAGCACAGGAAGGACATGGAAGTGTTGGAGTGGGTCCAGAGGAGGCCACAAAGATGCTGAGAGGGCTGTGGCAGCTCTGCTGTGAGGACAGGTTACAAGAGTTGGGGCTCTGCAGCCTGCAGAAGAGAAGGCTTCCAGGAGACCTTAGAGTAGCCTTCCAGGATCTGAAGGGGGCTCCAGGAAGGCAGGGGAAGGACTATTGACAAGGGCTTGCAACAACAGGACAAGGGGCAATGGGTTTGAACTAACTGGGTATTAGGAGGAAGTTGTTTGCAGTGAGGGTGGTGAGGCACTGGCACAGGTTGCCCAGGGAGGTTGTGGCTGCTCCCTCCCTGGAGGTGTTCAAGGCCAGGTTGGACGAGGCCTTGAGTGACCTGTTCTAGTGGGAGGTGTCCCTGCCTATGGCAGGGAGTTGGAAATGGATGTTGAGGTCCCTTCCAAGCTTACCATTCTATGATTCTATTCTAACCAACTCCTTAGCTGCCCCAGAGGGACTACTTCAGAAGCAGAGTATGTGAGAGGTCCTGCAGCTCAAATGGGCAGGTCGTAAGTTCCTGATGTGCATCAGCACTTCAGTGCCTTGTTACGCCCTCCCGAGGCTGATATTAACTGATGAAACTGAACAAGGAGAGGAAAGTCCCTGTTAGGTAATCAGTGCTGCTCTTGTCAAGCAGATCACAGGTGTGGGAGAGAAAGCAGTGCTCTGGTGCACTCCCAAGGCAACACATCCTGAGAAGAGTGAAGGAAGTGAGGGCACTTCAAATGCCTTGCTGTTTTTGAAGTCACATTTTCTTCCCTGACTGCTCTCTTGCTCACTGATGCAAGGAACCAGTGACTTCACATAGTGACAGAGAATTATGTCTTCCCCTGTAGCAAATTGAAGATTCAATCACAGCCAAGGAGTCAGTGCAGAGTAGGATGTGTAGATGTTAGAAAAGCTTCAAAGGAGCATTTGCATCTTGAAAGCTCTTGCAGCAAATGCTCGTCTAACTAACGCACCTATAGTGCTGAGCAGCACCATTTCCTTTGTTTGCAGGTATGATTTGCATTATTCTGGGCAAGAACAAAGCAAATCACACCTGCCTGAGGTTCAACAAGACCAAGTGCAGGATTCTGCATCTGGGTTGGGCCAATCCAAGGCACCAGCATAGGCTGAGCAGAGGCTTTCCCTGAGGAAAAGGTCTTAGGGGTGGTGACGGTGGATGAAAAGCTCAACATACACCACTAGTGTACACTTGTCACCAAGAAAGCCAACAGGATCCTGGGCTGCATCAAGAGAAGAGTGGACAACAGGACAAGGAAGGGGATTCTGCCTCTCTACAATCTTGTGAGACCACACCTGGAGTACTGCATGCAGTTCTGGAGCCCCAATTACATCTTGACATGCTGCAACTCCTCCAGAGAAAGACCATGAGATGATCAGGGGGCTGAAGCTCATCTGATCTGAGGGGACTTTGAACTGTTCAGTCTGGAGAGGAGAAGTCTATGAGGAGACCTTATTGTGGCTTTCCAGCAGCTGAAGGAGGACTACAAGAAAGCTGGGGAAGGACCTTTCAGAGTGTCAGGTAGTGATAGCACCAGAGGGGGAATTAGAAGTGGATAGATTAAGACTGGATGTTAGGAAGAAGTTTCTCACCATAAGGGTGGTGAAAGACTGGCACAGGTTGCTCAGAGAGGTGGTGGAAGCTTCATCTCTGGAAGTTTGCAAGGCCAGGCTGGATGTGGTTCTGAGCAACCTGATCTAGTGTGTGGTGTCCCTGCCCATGGCAGGGGGATTGGAACTGGATTATCCTTGGGGTTCTTTCTAGCCCTGACAATTCCATGATTCTGTGACTCAGGCTCAATAATCCATTATGCAGTTCCATAATCTGAACACAAATCCAATGCCTATCTTTGCATTTCTGCTATACATTGCTGGACTTTTCATTCAGCTAAGCTGTGTGGACCCTACACATGCAGCACATACACCCATGACAGTGACATTCCTAATTGAAAAGCAGCACTACAGAATTTTGTTCAGTTGCTTTTTGTCCTTAAGATTTGATGGATTTGATTTTTCTGTCAATCCAGAAATACAGAATCATAGAATCATAGAAGGGTAAGGTTGGAAGGGACCTCAAGGATCATCTAGTTCCAACCCCCTGCCATAGGTAGGGACACCTCCCACTAGTAGGGGTTATTCAAGGTCTCATCCAACCTGGCCTTGAACACCTCCAGGGAGGGAGCAGCCACAACCTCCCTGGGCAACCTGTGCCAGTGTCTCACCACCCTCACTGTAAACAACTTCCTCCTGCCAGTTCAAACCCATTCCCCTTGTCCTGGCATTGCAAGCCCTTGTCAATAGTCCCTCCCCAGCCTTCTTGCAGCCCCCTTCAGATACTGAAAGGCTACTCCAAAGGCTTCCTGGAAGCCTTCTCTTCTGCAGGCTGCAGAGCCCCAACTCTCTCAGCCTGTCCTCACAGCAGAGCTGCTGCAGCCGCCCTCTCAGCATCTTTGTGACTTCCTCTGGACCCACTCCAGCACTTCCATGTCCTTCCTGTGCTGGGGGCTCCAGAACTGCACACAGGACTCCAGATGGGGTCTGAGGAGGGCAGAGCAAAGGGGCAGAATCCCCTCCCTTGCCCTGCTGCCCACACTGCTCTTGCTGCAGCCCAGCACACAGTTGCTGTCTGGGCTGCACTCACACTGCAGCCTCACCTGGAGCTTTTCATCACCCCAGACCCCCAGGTCCTTTTCCTCAGGGCTGCTCTCAGCCATTCCCCACCCAGCCTGGAGTTGTGCTTGGGATTGTGCCTACCCAGGTGCAGGACTTTACGCTTGGCATTGTTGAAAGTATCACAACAATATAAATGTGAGAAGAGTTTCCACAGGAATGTGGCCCACCCCTTTCACCAGGTAAGACCAAATATAGCTGTGTGTTGTTTCATCTCTCTCCAGCTAACGTAGACACTCTATGTCCAGGGAATTCATGGGGTGTTGATCCAGCCTGAATGACCTTTGCCGAAGTTTAATCCCAAGCATTTTCATTCTATTCATCGCAGGCATGGAGCAACATGCTTATGGAGGCTCATTCAGGAAGGTCACAGAGGACACTCTTCAGCAGCTTGCCATGTCATCTGGGGTGATGAAAAGCTCCAGATGAGGCTGCAGTGTGAGTGCAGCCCAGACAGCAACTGTGTGCTGGGCTGCAGCAAGAGCAGTGTGGGCAGCAGGGCATGGGAGGGGATTCTGCCCCTTTGCTCTTGTCAGATTCCACCTGAAGTCTTGTGTACAGTTCTGGAGTCCCCAGCACAGGAAGGACATGGAACTGTTGGAGTGGGTCCAGAGGAGGCCACAAAGATGCTGAGAAGGCTGCAGCAGCTCTGCTGTGAGGACAGGCTGAGAGAGTTGGGGCTCTGCAGCCTGCAGAAGAGAAGGCTTCTAGGAGATCTTAGAGTAGCCTTCCAGTATCTGAACGGGGCTGCATGATGGCTGGGGAGGGACTATTGACAAGGTCTTGCAATGAGAGGATGAGAGGCAATGGGTTTAAACTGGCAGAGGGGTGGTTTAAGCTGGGTGTTAGGAAAAAGTCCTTCCCAGTGAGGGTGGTGAGACACTGGCACAGGTTGCCCAGGGATGTTGTGGCTGCTCCCTCCCTGGAGGTGTTCAAGTCCAGGTTGGAGGAGGCCTTGAGTGACCTGCACTAGTGGGAGGTGTCCCTGCCTATGGCAGGGGGTTGGAACTGGCTGAGCTTTGAGGTCCCTTCCAACCTCTATGATTCTGTGTGTGTATGGAATCTGCTGCGATTGCTCTTCCTCATGATTTTCAGTGTACTCTTTTTAGATCAAGTAGTTGTTGTGAGGGGTTCCTCCCCTCCCCTCTTTATCCCAACCTATGCCACACTTTCTCAGCATGTTTTCTTTATTATTGCTCTTTCAACTCTCTGTTGAAGTCATCTACTTCCCTCCCAGCCTGGGATTCCCAAGTCTGAACGCAGAGCTCTCCCCAGTGACCACTATCTCACAAACTTGTGTAGTAAACCAGAGAGATTGTTTTGTCCTTTCCCAGGAAATAACTGCCATGTTAATAAATAAATCCCAGAATTGAATGCTGCCTATTTTACCTTTAGTCACTGGCATTGCCTTCTTGCTGCAGAACAGCAAGGTTCTGGTTCCTCTTCAGCAGTGCAACCGATTGTATTTATATTTGCACTGTATATTTGTAATTGTCCAAATTATATTGTATTTGTATAGGATTATTTCCACCTACATTCTCTGGGGGCTCCTTAAAGATGTTCTGCTTTTGGTTTTATTGTTTTGCTTTTGTTCTTGTCTAAAGGTCTCTCTCCTGTCTGTCTTGCACCTCATCTTCACCTCCTTAACTACCTCCTGCTGGCTGACTGATGACAGCCATACCTAGATTGGTTTCCCTGCTTTTCATATCAAACTGATGAGCAACAAGAACTTACTAGGTAGCATTTGTCCTTTATTTTGTTTTTCAGCAGCTGCCTTCACAGATAAATCTCCTTTAACAAGCTGAGAACAACTCAGGCAGCTTTAAGCTCTTTTGAATGGTTTGAGACTGCTTGTCAGGGAAATATGAGTCGTGTGTTTTAGTATGCAGGCTGGAAACATCCCTGTCTAGTAAATCTGCTAAATAAAAGCAAGTCATTTGTCTCAATACAGGGGCCTGCTGCCCTGAAGGAAGCAATGCTTTAAATTAATTACTTAATATTTTGAATACATGCCATATTTTATAAAGCCCCAAGGTGGATGAAATGTATCCTACTCCATATTTCTCTAATGCAAATGGCATGGTTCATTAAACAGTGCAACAATGGAGCCAGCACAATAAATAAGGTGTTTATTTATCTTAAGGTTGGCTCTCTAGCTGTAAATCCTGCAGGTTCTGCTTCTTAATTGAGGCTGCTATCCTGTGCTGGAAATCACTGCTAAGCTTTCTTCAGCTGATTCCTGTTTCAAGTTTTGTAGTACATCCCCAGCATATAGCCAGCTGTGTCGGAGCATGCTTTGTGGTATTAGCCAGGCTTTCTCCACTGCTGAATTCCTCTGCATCTTAGGCTTCAAAGTGAGCCATCACATCCTTCCTATACAAAGGAGTAAGTTTTGTTTGTTTGATTGGTTGCTTTTTTAACACTAGCCTTCCCAAATATTTCACAGAAGGGCTAGGGAGGTGTCCAGTGGGTCTAGGGAAGTTCACCCCCTCTACTCTTCTCCCCCTCTGCTCTACCCTTGTGAGACCACACCTGAAATATTGTGTCCAATTTTGGGTTACCCAGTTCAAGAGAGACAGAGACTTGCTGGAAAGAATCCATCAGAGAGCCATGAGGATGTTTGGTGGACTTGAGCATCTCCCCTATGGAGAGAGCCTGGGAGCCCTGGGGCTGTTCAGTCTGGAGCAGAGAAGGCTGAGAGGGGATCTGAGCAATGTCTATCAATAGCTGAGGGCTGGGGGGCAAGTAGAGGGGTCCAAGATCTTCTGAGTGGTCAGCAGCAACAAGACAAGGAGCAACAGCTACAAACTGGAACAGAGAAGGTTGCAGCTCAACATGAGGAGAAACTTCTTTAGAGTGAGAGTGACAGAGCCCTGGAGCAGGCTGCCCGGAGAGGTTGTGGAGTCTCCCTCTCTGTAGACTTTCAAAACCTGCTGGATACATTCCTGCCCAACTACTGTAGGGAATCCTGCCTTGGCAGGGAGGTTGGACTGGATGATCTCTGGAGGTACCTTCCAGCCTTTAAAGTTCTGTGATTCTGTGATCATTTAATATGAAATCAATTTCATTCGAATCATAGAATGGTTTGGGTTGGAAACTTTGGTTTCACTGGAGCCCTTATGCACAGAAGAACTTTGGTTTCACTGGAGCTTTTATGCACAGAAGGACTCTGGTTTCACTGGAGCTTTTATGCACAGAAGAACTTTGGTTTCACTGGAGCTTTTATGCACAGAAGAGCTCTGGTTTCACTGGAGTTTTATGCACAGAAGGACTCTGGTTTCACTGGAGCTCTTATGCACAGAAGAACTTTGGTTTCACTGGAGCTTTATGCACAGAAGGACTTTGGTTTCACTGGAGCTTTTATGCACAGAAGGACTCTGGTTTCACTGGAGTTTTATGCACAGAAGGGCTCTGGTTTCACTGGAGCTTTATGCACAGAAGAACTTTGGTTTCACTGGAGCTTTTATGCACAGAAGGACTCTGGTTTCACTGGAGTTTTATGCACAGAAGGACTCTGGTTTCACTGGAGCTTTTATGCACAGAAGGACTTTGGTTTCACTGGAGCTTTATGCACAGAAGAACTTTGGTTTCACTGGAGCTTTATGCACAGAAGGACTCTGGTTTTCACCTATTGTTACTAAAATCCTGTGTTCTGCAAGACCTCTGGACCTCACAAAATAAATTAATACAATTTAATATCTCTCTCACATTTAAAATCTTGGCAAACCTTAGCGTAATAAAACAAATTGACTTAAAATGAATTGTGGCAAAACACCTCAGGGTGAAAAAAAAACAACCAAAACAAACCCAAAAAGTTAATGGTCAAAGTAGGATAAAAACAAATGAGCAGGATCAAAATGGTTTGTTGTAAAATTAGTCTTGCTACATGTAATGAAATAAAAGTAGATGTAAGGGAAAGAAACTTGAGGAAAAAAGCTGAAAGAGAATGAGAGAAAGTGTCTGGAAGGGATTTTGTTGTGTTCTGCTTTCCTTTTCCCCATTTGTAAAGATTAGTGATTGAATCTTGGTATCACATACAATTCCTCTTAAAGGTCAGGCTGTTATTTAATAGTGCTCTTCTCAAAGCCAATAATCACATCATGTAGATTTGAATGTTCATTTGTGAGTCTATCTGCAACTGGCATGTTTGGACAAATCTGAAAGTGGGTTTTAAGGACCTAGTTTGAAAGCAACAGCTGGCTATGGATTGGGAGCTTTCTAAATGAGGCTTGATGCTATCCAAGGGATTTACTTGATCAGTCTTTAAAGTAATAGTAGCAGTGGCAAGTGAAATTCTTCTCAGCTTTATCTAAATGGAAGTGTAACAGTATTACAGGATCAAGGAGTCTTAGAGATTGGAAGGGTCTTCCAGAGATTATCCACTCCAACCCCCTTCCCAAAAGCAGGATAGTCCACACAGGAATGCATTCAGGCAGGGTTTCAAAGTCTGCAGAGAGAGAGACTCCACAACCTGTCTGGGCAACCTGTGCCAGGATTCTGTCACCCTCACAGGGAAAAATTCTTCCTCAGGTTCACATGGAATCTCCTATGCTTCAATTTCCACCCACTGCCCCTTGTCCTGTCACTGAGCATCGCCCAGCAGAGCCTGGCTCCAGCCTCCTGGCACTCAACCTGCACATCTTTATAAGCATTAATGAGGTCACCCCTTAGTCTCCTCCTTTCCAAGCTGAAGTTGATGTCTTCATGCTTTTCATATTTAAAAGACAATCTTTTCCCATGAAGTACCCCATGCTTATTACTAATCCAGGTGTTTACTCGAAAAGCTAAGTTGTCAGTTCCCCTCTGGTTATCTTCTGCCCAAGATGTCATGTGCACACAAGAGTGCTTGGCAGTTGAATCATAGAATGGCTTAGGCTGGAGGAGATCTTAGAGATCACCTAATCCAACCTGCCTGCCATGGCCAGGGACACCTCTCAACTAGAGCAGGTTACTCAAGGCCTCATCCAACCTGGCTTTGGACAGCTCCAGTGGGAGGGCATCCACAGCCTCTCCAGGCAATCCATTCCAGAGCCTTGCCACACTCGTAGTGAAACACTTCTTCCTAAGATCCTATCTAAACTTCTTCTACTTCCATTTAAGTAGAAAGTACTTTCCCTTTTCCTGCTTTGTTTAGCCTTTTTCCCCCTGCAGGATAGAACTGTAATCATAGAATCACAGAATGGTTTAGGTTGGAAGGGACCTCCAAGATCATCTAGTTCCAACCCCCCCAAAAAGTAAAAGTCAAATTAATTCAAAATAAGAAAGAAATAAATTGAGAGAGAAAGAAAGGGAGAAAGAGAGAGAGAAAGGGAGAAAGGGAGAAAGGGAGAAAGGGAGAAAGAAAGAAAGAAAGAGACAGAAATCAAAGAAACAAAGAGAGAAGGAAAGAGAGAAAGA
>VWZE01000739.1:44124-54289 GCA_013396675.1 Eubucco bourcierii
GGCTCCAGAACTGCACACAGGACTCCAGATGGAGTCTGACAAGAGCAAAGGAAAAGTGGAGAATCCCCTCCCTTGCCCTGCTGCCCACACTGCTCTTGCTGCAGCCCAGCACACAGTTGCTGTCTGGGCTACACTCACACTGCAGCCTCATCTTGACCTTTTCATCACCCCAGACCCCCAGGGCCTTGTCCTCAGGGCTGCTCTCAGCCATTCCCCACCCAGCCTGGAGTTGTGCTTGGGATTGTGCCTACCCAGGTGCAGGATCTTACACTTGGCCTTGCTGAATTTCAGGAGGTTGGCTTGGGCACACCTCTCCAACCTGTCCAGGTCTGGCATGATTTATGTGTTTCTTTTTATATTTATTTATATTCATGCATTTGCTAGAACTGTTACCTTCACAATGAGCACTGAGATTCCTCGGTTAAGAAACTCATATTTGCTTGCCTTGATTCATTAATCTTATTGTTCCTATTCCCTTGTCTATTCCACTTCCTCCTTAGACCTTTTGTTTTCCTTCTCTTCCTTTTTGTCTTCTTTCTTTTTGTCCTCTTTCTTTTTTCTTATGTCCTCATAGACTCATGGAATGGTCCAGGTTGAAAGAGACCTCCAAAGGTCATCTAGCCCAACACCCTTTGCAGTAAGCAGGGGCATCTGCAACTAGATCATGTTGGCCATAGCCCTGTTGAGCCTTACACTATTCATGCATTTAAATCAGAACTTTCTGCTAAAACTTTTGAGAAAAATGCCTGTCTGCATGCAAAGGAAGAAAACCAACTAAAAAAAAATCTGAAGACAACAAACGAAGTCATGGTTAAGAGTAGCATCTGCCATACATCATCATCATGGCTGATGAGAGAAAACTGGAGGAGGTGGCTGACAGCCTGTCAGGCTGTGCTGCCATCCAATGAGACCTGGACAGACTGGAGAGCTGGGTGGAGGCAAACCTAACGAAGTTCAATAAGCACAAGTGCAGAGTTCTCCATCTGAGGAGGAATAGCAAGAAGCAACAGTACAGGTTGGGTCTGCCCTGCTGGAAAGCAGGTCCGTGGAGAAAGATCTTGGAGTGCTGGTGGGCAGCAAGTTCTGCATGGGCCAGCAATGTGCCCTTGTGGGCAAGAGAGCCAATGGCAGCCTTAGGGGTATCAGGAAAACTGTGGTCAGTAGGGCTAGGGAGGTTCTGCTCCCTTTCTACTCTGCCTTAGGGAGACCACACCTGAAATGCTGTGTCAAATTTTGGGCTCCACAGTTCAAGGGAGACAGGGACCTGCTGGAGAGTCTAGTGGAGAGCCACAAGGATGCTTGGGGGACTTGAGCATCTTCCCTATGAAGAGAGACTGAGAGCCCTGAGGCTGTTTAGTCTGGAGAAAGCTGAGAGAGATCAGAACGATGTATACAAATATCTCAGGGATGGGAGTCAAGCGGAGGCAGCTAAGCTCTTTTCACTGGTCAGTAGCAACAAACCAAGGAGCAACGGATAGAAACTGGAACAGAGAAGGTTTCAGCTTAACATGAGGAGAACATTTTTTTACAGTGAGGGTGACAGAACCCTGGGACAGGCTGCCCAGAGAGGTTGTGGAGTCTCCTTCTCTGGAGAGTTTCCAAACTCACCTGGATGCATTCCTGTGTGAACTACCCTGGGTGATCCTGCCTGGGCAGGGAGGTTGGAGTCAATGATCCCTGGTGCTCCCTTCCAGCCTCTAAAGTTCTGTGATTCTGTGATGACTACAAGTAGGAAGAGTTAGTTTCTTATTTATTGTCAAAAAGAAGCATATGGACAGCGTGGTGTGTTGTCACCAGAACATGGTGTTAGTGAAAGCAAACATAATTTATGTGTAAAATGGAGATGTTTGCAGAGTTGACAAATCCACAGAGCCTAGTAAACATTTTTTGTTTGTTTTTAACATCTTGAGAAAGATTTCTCCGTGACAAATGTAAAGCTCTGTGCAGTCCTTATTCACACAGGCTAATTAGGAGCTTCACATCTTCCATCAGTGAACGTTTTCAGTTTTTTCTACTCCATATTTCTTTGAAAAACCTTTCATGCAGACTGTGCCTTATGCTCTAAGCTGCTCATTTCGTAGGCACTTGATAAAAGAATGATTCTTAATGACATGAATGGTTGTATATATTTTGATAGGATTTTTTTTTTTCTCATGGATTGAAGTTCCTCAGGATCATAGCCCAGGGAAAGAAATCAATACATCAGGTATAAATTATATTTCTGAGAGGGAATTGCCAACATTAAGAAAACAATGCATTAATACTGCAGAGAGATCTGGACACACTCCCTAGATGGGCTGAGACCAACAGTATAACATTCAATAAGGTCTGATGTTGAGTGCTGCACTTAAAATCATAGAATCATAGAATGGTAAGGTTGGAAGGGACCTCAAGGATCATCCAGTTCCAACCCCCTGCCATAGGCAGGGACACCTCCCACTAGCACAGGGCACTCAAGGCCTCATCCAACCTGGCCTTGAACACCTCCAGGGAGGGAGCAGCCACAACCTCCCTGGGCAACCTGTGCCAGTGTCTCACCACCCTCACTGTAAAGAGCTTCTTCCTAACATCCAGTTTCAATCTCCCCTCTGCCAGTTCAAACCCATTGCCTCTTGTCCTGGCATTCCAAGCCTTTGTCAATAGTCCCTCCCCAACCTTCCTGTNGGGCTTGGTGATCCTGAGGGGCTTTGACAACCTGAATTCCTCTGTGATAATGTGGATATGTCTGATCAATGTTCTCCTTCCCTCAGCTCACCCAAATACAGGAAATTATCCCATGTAAGTCCTTTACTGAAGAATGAATAGTAGGCATTCTTTATAGTTTATAGCATAAAATTGATTTGATAATTTATGATGCTATTAAGGTCATCATCTTTTAGACTATCATTTGATTCTACCACAAGGAATTTCCCTTAGCAACCATCCCTCACTTTTCCCCATCATCTACTTTTTCATCTAGCCTCAATTTTTTGTTTCCTCCAAATACCATCTAATCTAGGACCACTTTCTTAGAACAATTACTCACAAAGCCTTCTGACACAGATCAGAGAAACTCGGCCCTTTGTTCTTGCCCCTGTAGTCTCCCGGCGCCTTGTGTGGCTGAGCTTTCATTCCAAGTGATGGGCAGCTCTTTGTTTCTCTGGGTTTTTGCAGTGATCTTTACTCTCAGACGTGGAAACTCTTGATCTATCCCTTTAATCTGAAATGCCATCCAAAAAGACATGTCAGACAGAAGCAGGCAGCAACTCCATCCAACCGCACAATCTGTCCGCTCTCGAGTTTTTAATACTTATTTGTGTGTCTTAAAACCAAGCCTTGCCCCTGATTTTGTCATGCTTACATAAAAGGTTTCCACAAAGCCCACTCTTCCTGGTTGCCTCCAAAATTGTGTGGCATAAGGGATTGCAATAACAGTAATAACAGAAGGGTAGTAAGGCTGGTGAGCAGGCTGGGGCACAGCCCTGTGGGGAGAGGCTGAGGGAGCTGGGGGTGTGCAGCCTGCACAAGAGGAGGCTCAGGGCAGACCTCATTGCTCTCTACACGTACCTGAAAGGAGGTTGTAGCCAGCTGGGGATTGATTTCTCCTCCCAGGCAACCAGTGGGGAGACCTCATTGCTGTCTACAACTATGTGAAAGTAGGTTATAGCCAGGTGGGGTTGGGCTCTTCTCCCAGGTAAGCAGTGACAGAACAAAAGAACACAGTCCCAAGAGCTGTGCCAGGGCAGGTTTAGACTGGATGTTAGGAAGAAGTTCTTCATGGAAAGAGTGATTGGCATTGGAATGGACTTCCCAGGAAAGTGTTGGAGTCACTGTCCCTGGAGGTGTTTAAAAGGAGGCTGGATGAGGCACTCAGTGCCACACTTTAGTTAATTAGAAGGTGTTGGGTGATAGCTTGGACTCGACGATCTTAGAGATCTTCTCCAACCTGGTTGATTTTGTGATTCTATGATTCTAAATAATCTAAATAATTAAAGTTAAGCCTCCCACATTCCACGGCTGGAACATATGGCAGAAGCAAACATTTGCATTTTTATCAGGAGAGTCTCTGTTTATTTCCCGTAGCTGATGTTTAGGATCTAAACATGCTGATATGTTTGTTAAACTCAGTTATTATCCTGTGTCCTCACTAGCACTGCACAGGAAGCTTGACTGCATATCTGTCTTTGTCAGAGGTGCATGTTCTCATTGACAGATTCCATGTGGAAATTTATCTGTGTCTGATGACCCAGTGCTGGCAAATCACTCTCGCAGGATCACAGAATTACAGAACTTTAGAGGTTGGAAGGGATCTCTAGAGATCATTCATTCCAACCCCTCCTGCCAAAGCAGGATCACCCAGGGTAGTTCACACAGGAATGCATCCAGGTGGGTTTTGAATGTCTCCAGAGAAGGAGACTCCACAATCTCTCTGGGTAGCCTGCTCCAGGGCTCTGTCACCCTCACTCTAAAGAATTTTCTCCTCATGTTGGGCTGAAACCTTCTCTGTTCCAGTTTTTATCCGCTGCTCCTTGTTTTATTGCTGCTGACCATCAAAAAGAGCTTGGCCCTATCCACTTGACAGGTATACCCATCAGGTATTTGTACACGTTGATCTGCTCTCCTCTCAGTCTTCAATAAAATCACTTTCTCTAAATGAAATGACTGAATAAAAGAAAATATAACAGGCAAGAATCAGAAAACTTCATCCTGAACAGGTTCTGATTTGTTAAAAGTGTGGGAAATGGTGAAACAACATCACCTCCCCAGATATAAGATGCTTAACCAGGATGTATGGAGATATTTGTAATCCTTTTTAACAAACATGAAAATCCACTTGTGAAGGGAAGATTAAAGCAGGGCCTAAAAGCAAAATGAAAAGGAAGTCACCAACTCATTTTTTTCTTTCTTTCTTCTAAGGAATCCTAAGTTCATAGAATCACAGAATGGTAAGGTTGGAAGTGACCTCAAAGCTCATCCAGTTCCAAACCCCTGCCATAGGCGTAGGGTCTGGAAGGACCTTGAAAACTTAACCAGCCCAACCCCCTTGTCACAGCAGGATCACCTAGACCAGATAAGACAGGAAGACATCCAGGCAGGTTTTGAATACCTCCACACACACCCTGGGCATCCTATTCCCTTACAGGGAAAAAAATCCTCCTCATGTTTAAATGAAACTTCCTACACCTCAGCTTCCACCCATTGTCCCTTGGCCTGTCATTGGGCATCACCCAGCAGAGCCTGGCTCCAGGTCTCTCAGCCTCTCCTCAGCAGACAGTGCTCCAGCCCCTTAATCATATTCATAGCCCTCCCTTGGGCTCTCTCCAGCAGATCACTCTCCCTCTTGAACTGGGGATCCCAAAATTGGATATGATATTCCAGGTGAGTCCTCACCAGGGCAGAGTAGAGCAAGAGAAGAATCTCCCTCAATCTGCTGGCCACACTTTTCTTAAAGGACTTCAGCATCATATTGGCCCTCTTGGCCACCAGGGTACGTTGCTGTCCCATGGTTAGATTATTGCCCACCAGCACTCCCAGCTCCTTCTCCACAGGGCTGCTTTCCAGCAGATCACCTCCCAACCTGTGACACTGTGAACTCAGTGTAACCTGATCTAGTGTGAGGTGTCCCTGCCCATGGCAAGGAGGGTTGGAGCTCCATGATCCTCATGCTCCCTTGCAGCCCTGAGAGCTCTGTGGTTCTATCTGATTCTACACCACGAATAAAAAGGTATGTTTGCAGAGTTTAGCACATAGCCCACGTCCTGGCATTGCCAAGGATGACTGGGACTTTCTACCCATTTGCATTCAGTCAGAGAAATGACCCAAAGGATAAAATTCTGAGTGTACTCTTAAAGAAAAATCTCCTCTTTCCTCCAGAATCTGGAGAAATGAGATAGGAAAAGTGGTGCAGCAAGTGCTGCAGCTCTCGTATGTATAGGTGAGATGTTGTCATGGATGGATAGAGAGGGAACACATTTCTTCCTCCAATTTCTTTTTCACTTAGCAATCACTTTATAATCGAGTGAACAGAAACAGATCCATTTCATATGGAAAGTACAGTGCTCCCAGTCCTTGTCTTCCTCCCCAACTGGCTATTCAACAAGAATCTGTAATAAACCTGCTCAGCATCCCTAATCTGTGGCAGAGCAGCCGTAGGAAATAGTGCTACTGTGTGATATTAACACTGAATCTGGGGGTTGTGGGTTTATCATTTTCCCTTTGACCTTGCAGAGACCCCTGTGTAACAAAACTGCTTATTTTGTTAAGGGTGAACATTTACAGTTCACCTACATTCCTGCTTCACTTGTTCAAATTACAGGGGGTCACTCTTCTGACTGGAAGTAACCACAAAATTAAAGAGGTAGGGAATTTATTTCCCTCACCAGCAGTGGACTCCCAGATATCTCCTGCCAGGTTGTGCAATTTCATTTCATTTATGTGATGATATAGATGAGAGCCACAAGCTTCCAGTTAAAAGGAAATTGCAGAGCACCATCATTTACATATATATATGCACATGCATATAGATGTACATATACATATATATATATGTATATCCATATGTATATGTGTGTATATATATATTATGATTTATTCATGTATATATACACATATATAGAATCATAGGATGGTTTATGTTTGGAAGTGACCTCAAAGCTCATCCAGTTCCAACCCCCTACCACAGGCAGGGACACCTCCCACTAGCACAGGTCACTCAAGGCCTCCTCCAACCTGGCCTTAAACACCTCCAGGGAGGGAGCAGCCACAACCTCCCTGGGCAACCTGTGCCAGTGTCTCACCACCCTCACTGCAAACAACTTCCTCCTGACATCCAGTCTCAATCTCCCCTCTGCCAGTTCAAACCCATTGCCCCTTGTCCTGTCGTTGCAAGCCCTTGTCAATAGTCCCTCCCCAGCCTTCCTGTAGCCCCCTTCAGATCCTGGAAGGCCACTCCAATGTCTCCTGGAAGCCTTCTCTTCTGCAGGCTGCAGAGCCCCAACTCTCTCAGCCTGTCCTCATAGTAGAGCTACTGCAGCCCTCTCAGCATCTTGGTGGCCCTCTTTGGACTGACTCCAAAACACTTCCATGTCCTTCTTGTATTGGGGACTCCTGAACTGCACACACTACTCCGGGTGGGATCTCTCTCTCCATACATATACTTTTTTTTTTTTTCCTTCTGTGCAAAAGTTGTTCTTATTTAAATAGTTTCAAATTACAGAATCACAGAAACATTCAGGTTGGCAAAGCCCCTCAGGATCACCAGGTCCAACTGATAACCTTACTCTACAATATTCACCTCTAAACCATATCCCCAAGCATCATATCCAAACAACCTTTAAACACAGTCCAGGCTTGGTGACTCTACCACCTCCCTGAGCAGCCCATTCCAGCACCTGACCACTAGAATAATTTTTCATTCTCAACTTCAAAAGCATCCAAAGATGAAGTCCCACAAAACTACAATTCCACTGCAACAAGTAATAAAGAAACGAAAGTCAGGAATATTAAATGAGGCTATATTATTGCAGGTAGAGAAATAGGTCAAGTGAATTGTGCACACATCCAGTGAGATAAAAAGGTATATGCTGATTTATAACATCTGACATTCCTAGCCAGGAATCCTCTTAGCTTTTGTAGATTCCCTTTCTACATCAAAGAAATGCTTCTGAAGGAGACTAAATAAGGGACAGGAACCAAAGGGAAATAATTGTCATAAACCATTTGAACTGGGAATCACAGGAACAGTGTGAAAATAATTTCATATCCATGGAGTGTTCCAGCAGGGCTGCACAGGACCCATTGCAAGGTATTTTTTCAAGCTGCCAGTGTTTTGGAAAGCTAACTGAAATAAATGAGGGAAATAACATTCCCAAAGTAGTAAAGGATATACTAACTTTAAAAAAAAAATAAAAATTTGCTTCAGAAACAGAAATCTTTTTACATGCCTTTTACCACAGGAAAATCATTAAAGGTAGGAAAGGTAAACTGGATTGTTCTCCTCCTTGACTATCAATAGGATGATTTATACATTAGTATTGGAGCTTTAAGGAACAGAAATATTTCAAGCATAAGCAAAATCCTCTTGGTTCCTCTGTCATAAGCTTCCTCAACTTCAAAGAGGCTGAGCATGAAGCCAAGTGTGGCTGGATGTGCCCCTGGATCTTGTGGGATGTGTAGGAATGCAAATCGGTTTTGTGATGTACATTCCTCATGCAGGAACCCCTGTTCTGCACCCAGCACTGGCAGCTGAGGTCTTTGTCTCCCCATGGGCTTTGCAGAAAGCTTATTCAAGGTAGAGCCCACCACAGAGACTGGGAAAACACCCAGGACCTGCTGGAAAGAGTCCAGCAGAGAGCCATGAGGATGACTGGGGGACTTGAGCATCTCACCTATGGAGAGAACCTGAGAGGCCTGGGGCTGTTGAGTCTGGAGCAGAGAAGGCTGAGAGGGGATCTGAGCAATGTGTACAAATATCTGAGGGGTGGCTGTCAAGTGGATGGGGCCAAGCTCTTTTTTGGTGGTCCACAGCAATAAGACAAGGAGCAATGGATACAAACTTGAAGAGTCACAGAATCATAGAATGGTAAGGTTGGAAGGGACCTTAAGGATCATCTAGTTCCAACATGAAGTAAGTTACAGTTGTAGGGAGGAGAGTTAAGAGATGCACTCAATATCAAATCTATCTGTTTGTGGGTATCAAGGGGATGGGGCCAATCTTTTTGGTGGTCTGCAGCAATAAGCCAACGAGCAACAGCTACAAACCAGAATAGAGAAGGTTTCAGCTCAACATGAGGAGAAATTTTACAGTGAGGGTGACACAGCCCTGGTAGAGGCTACCTGGAGAGGCTGTGGAGTCTCCTTCTCTGGAGACTTTCTGAACCCACCTGAATACATTCCTGTGCAGATTGCCCTGGGTGATCCTGCCTTGGCATGGGGATTGGTCTTGATCTCTGGAGGTCCCTTCCAACCTCTAAGGTTCTGTGATTCTGTAATTTTTTAGTATTTTCCCCTACCATATTTTGCAAAACCAAAAGTGGTCACTCAGGTGAGAAGGTGCCAGGAGGCTTTCATTTTTGAGCTGGTGTGAGCCTCAATTCTGACTTTAATTATACTTGTATATGCTTTTTTACCTCAGACTAGCTTCTTATACAAGCATCAAGGATTCATTCTGACAACAGCAGCAACAGAAGGGAGACTGCAGTATTCCTTAAGCCTTGCAGGCATTTCATGTGCCTGGCAAACTTTTTCTTATTTAATAGGATGAGCTTTGAGGTCCCTTCCAACCTTACCATTTTATCATTCTTTGATTTTCTGATTATTCAGGAAAAGGGATTTTTAGGTTGTGTGGGGTTTTGTTGGGGTGGTTCTGGGTTTTTTTTATTATTATTCTCTAAGGTTATAATCTGAAAATGCTTTCCAACCGTTCCTCAGGGTTCATCTCCACATTTTCAAGCTACATTTTCCCAGTCAACTCTGATTACTGATGCCTGTGGGGGATTATCATTAAGGAGGCAGTTCAAACTCTTCTTGATGCAATCTCAGTTCCTTCTAATCCTTCTGTTAGGAGGAAATCAGCACTTATGACCTTGCCATTACAGTGTGCTGGTCAGCAAGAAGGTAGCCTGGACATTAATGTTTATTAGCAAGCCTTTTTTTTTTTTTTTAGCATGGTAATAGTTAAAGTGGTCTAAGCTTTCAAACTTCCCAGTGTCAGCTGGAGAATCAGAACTGTGTATGAGGCTTTAATTAACTGTAAAATCTGAAGTGAACTGCTTTGCAGGATACCTGGGGATTTCAGTGAAGAACCTACAGATGTTCTCTTTGCTAATTGAAGATGAGCTGCATTTTAAGGGATTACATCCCCTGAGGTCACAGAGCCAGAGAGAGCAGAGGCAAGGAGAAGAATTTTAAAGGCCTAAAGTAAACTCCCTGTTAATGGGCTGCCCTTTGCAAGCAAAGTCCACTAAAAGCTTATCTGGAAACTGCATGTTGTGTAAGTTTTATATGGGAGTGGGACTGTGTCACCCAAAACCAAAGGAAGTTTGTAGTTTTAATTCCTGGACATAAGTTGAAAGGCTTCTTAATAGTTCTGTGGCAAACATTAAGCTTTCATAGGTTCATAGACTCATAGACTCATAGAATGGTAAGGTTGGAAAGGACCTCAAAGCTCAGCCAGTTCCAACCCCCT
>VWZE01000739.1:64678-81244 GCA_013396675.1 Eubucco bourcierii
CTCTCCCTCTCCCTCTCCCTCTATCTCTCTATCTCTACCTCTACCTCTATCTCTCTCTCTATCTCTATCTCTATCTCATTCTCTCTATCTCTATATCTCTGTCTCTGTCTGTCTCTGTATCATATCTGTATCATCAAGATCTGTTTTTAAGTAGAACTAACTGGAAATGTTCCTGTGTGATGTGCACTGGACTCTGTGGCCTTGCTCTGGCAGTGGGGTTGGACTGGAAGATCTCCAAAGGTCTCTTCCAACCCCTAACATCCTGTGATTTAGATTCAATCTTCTTACTCAGTTGTCCCTGTGAATGCTTTTTCTGCAGGGGGAATTTTCATAAGGGTTTATAGTGCCAGTACAAGGGGGAATGGTTTTAGGCTGAGGGAGAGTAGGTTTGAACTGCATCTTAGGAAGGAGATCTTCGGTGCAAGGATGGTAGGAACTGGAGTAGGTTGCCCAGGGAGGTTGTGGATGCTTCCTACATGTGGATATTTAAGGCTGGTTTGGATTTGACCTTAAGAAGCTGAGTCTAGTTGAGAGGCATCCACAAAGTGGAGGTTGGAGTAGATAATCTGTAAGGTCCCTTCCAACCTAAGCCATTCTAAGATTCTTCTGTTAATTTCATTTTCACAATTACAACAAACTGACTTCTCACCTCTACTTCTTCCTTTTGGGCTGAGAAAAGGACTCACTTCCTTTCAGAGGCCAGCTATTACGTTTTAAAACACACATTTCCTTCCCTGCCTACTTTATGGAGGAAAGCTGAGCCTGCAGATTCAGAACCAGATGGGGAAAAAAACAAAACCAAAAAAACAACCAAACAAGCAAAAAAGAAAAACCCAGGAAAAGTTTGGTAAGCTGCTGCTGCCTTAACATTCAGTAGACATTGAGAGTTTGGTTGGGTTTTTTTTGATGAATTTGCACAGCTATAGAGAGCAAGATACATTATGATGTAAATGCCATCAACATGACATATGCTTAAAGTTCTGTGTGTACATAAATAAAACATACTGGAAAGCCTGCTGCTTGCTCCAGCTGCTTATTTCTCACTAAATATCAGAGAAAAAGAGGGAAAAAAAAATAAGCAAAACAACCAAAATCCCAACCCCTTTCCTCCACAGTGTTATCATATTGAGTTTGAGTCATAAAGCAATTAGTGATCTTGAAACAAGACTCCTAACTGCGTTCAGGTCAGGTCCCACGAATGAATTGGTGGATTTGTGCTGAAAAAGATGCAGGAGTTTTTAAAGGGGTGAGAAATGACATCTTTTGCAGGATGGCATCCTGACTGGGAGAAGATACACTTTGCCAAGGTCTTTTAAGGAATTCTTGGTGATTTGTGGAGGGATCCACATAGTTATTCAATACCTTTAGGGCACCAGTGGGCTCTCCCTCTCTGGAGATATTCAAAACCCACCTGGATGCATTCCTGTGTCATCTGGCCTAGGTGATCCACCTGGGGGATTGGAACCTAGCAGGAGGGGGTGGTCTGGATAAGCTTTCAAAGTCTCTTCCATCCCCTGATATTCTGTGATTTTTGTGATTCAGTGGGAAAAAATAAAAAGAAAAAACCAACCAGCTGTATGATTTCCATTCAAAGTTCTCTCTGCATGTGTTTCAGTGACCAAAAAAAAAAAAAGGAAGGAAAAAAAAAAAAGGAAGGAAAAAAAAAAAACAAAGAAAAGAAAAAGAGGGAAAGAAAAGGAAAGAGAAAAAAAATGAAGATTAAAAAAAGGGGGGAAAGGAAAGGGAAGAAAAAGAAAAGAGGGGAAAAGGGGGAAGAAAAAGAAGGATTAAAAAAAGAAGATAAAAAAGGAGGAAAGAAAAGGGAAGATAAAGAAAAGGGGGGAAAGGGGGAAGAAAAAGAAGGATAAAAATAGAAGATAAAAAAAGGGGAAGAAAAGGGAAGAAAAAGAAAAGGGGGGGAAGGGGGAAGAAAAAGAAGGATAAAAAAAGAAGATAAAAAAGGGGGAAAGAAAAGGGAAGAGAAAGAAAAGGGGGGAAAAGGGGGAAGAAAAAGAAGGATAAAAAAACACCTCCCTCCCTGGAGGTGTTCAAGGCCAGGTTGGATGAGGCCTTGAGTGAGCTGTACTAGTGGGAGGTGTCCCTGCCTATGGCAGGGGGTTGGAACTAGATCATCCTTGAGGTCCCTTCCAACCTTTCCATTCTATGATTCTATGGACAAAGCCTTCTCCAGCCCAAGCTAACTTTGAAGTTAGGCCTGCTTTGAGCAGCATATGGAGTAGGTGATCCAAAGGTACCTTCTGACCTGGCTTATTTTTAGTCTATTCTTGTAGTCATAATCATCTTTTGCAGAGTTCAACGTGCCCTGGGTTTCTGAGCATTTCCATCACAGAATAAGGCTATTGCCTCTTTCCTGTGGTAACTATATATAATATTTATAGATACAGAAATTCAAAAAACTTGAAACTATCTCATCACTTCTTCACAGAGGAAAATAAATTGGGTTACTTTTGTGTTAGGATGGCAACACAGAGACTAATTTGGAGGTTGACATTTCAATCTTTCTGCAAATAAAGGACAAAAGAGCATCATTCCTGTCTGGATCTCAATTAGGGTGGCTGCTAACATGGCATGTTAATGTGGAGTCTAACACACAATCAGGGTTTAGAGTCAGTTTGCTATTCAGACTGAATCACAGAACGTTAGGTGTTGGATGGGTTCTCAAAAGGTCATCCAGTCCAATCCTACCTGCCAGAGCAGGATCACAAACCCTTGCTTTGGCACAAGAGAGAAAGGAAGTGCAAGAGGGACAGACTGCCTTTTTGGGCAACTGTGCAAATTCATGCAAGGTTAAGCTGGGGAGTAGTCACTGACCTATTTTTAGGCTACTGCTGATACTTGTTATTGGTGTCTCTGAGCAGTTTGCATGATTTTCTCTCAAATCATGACTGAGAAGAACCTAATGCTCACAAAAGCAGTCTGAGTAAGGCTGATATCAGTTGCACTCAGCTATCATAGAATCATAGAATCATAGGATGGTAAGGTTGGAAGAGACCTCAAGGATCATCCAGTTCCAACCCCCTGCCATAGGCAGGGACACCTCCCACTAGAACAGGGCACTCAAGGCCTCATCCAACCTGGCCTTGAACACCTCCAGGGAGGGAGCAGCCACAACCTCCCTGGGCAACCTGTGCCAGTGTCTCACCACACTCACTGCAAACAACTTCTTCCTAACATCTATTTAAATCTCCCCTCTGCCACTTCAAACCCATTACTCCTCATCCTGTCATTACAAGATCTTGTGAAAAGTCTCTCCTCAGCCCTCTTTTAGGCCCCCTTCAGATCCTGGAAGGCCACTCCAAGGTCTCCTGGAAACCTTCTCTTCTCCAGGCTGCAGAGCCCCAACTCTCTCAGCCTGTCCTCATCAAGAGATCTATCAAGTCTCTCTCAAGAGATCTCTTCCTATTGCAAGTTTCTACCACTTGGGTCCATGGGTGAGCTGTAGCAAATGCAAAGCTGCTATAGCTTCATATTAGGTCATTACAGCTCCAAGCCTTTCCTTCCTCCCTTCCTGATGTTTTAGGTACCACCTTACTTTCATCTCACAGGATCACAGGATGTCAGGGGTTGGAAGTGACCTCTGGAGATCTTCCAGTCTGACCCCACTGCCAAAGCAAGAGCACAGAGTCTAGCACAGGTCGCACAAGAACACATCCAGACAGGGCTGGAAAATCTCCAGAGAAGGAGACTCCCCAACCTCTCTGGGCAGTCTGTGCCACTGCTCCATGACCTTTACAGTGAAGAATTTCGTCCTCATGTTGAGGTGAAACTTCCTGTGCTCTAGTTAGTATCCATTGTCCCTTATCCTATCACAGGGCACAAATGAGCAGAGCCTGTCCCCTCCCTCCTAACCCCCAGTCCTCAGGTATTTAAACATTTATTAGATCCCCTCTCAGTTTTCTCTTTACCAGACTGAGCAACCCCAGGTTTCTCAATCTTTCCTCATCAGGCAGTGCTCCAGCCCCTTCATCATCCTTCCAGCCTGCCCTTGAACTCTCTCCAGTGGATCCCTGTCCCTCCTGAACTGGGGAACCCAGAATTGGATGCAATATTCCAGGTGCGGTCTCACCACGGCAGTCCAGAATGAGGCTTCTAAAGCTCTAAACCCCATGGCAGAGATGGAAACTGTCAACACTTCTCCTGGAAGAGTAAAGAAGAAGGGAGTGCTTTAATGCCTCCAACAAGACACATCAGGTTCTCCTAGCTACTTGTAAACGTTAGTATGTTCCTTGCTTCCATTTTGCAGGCAGCTACCACGTATTTTGTGTACAGAAAATGTCAACTGACGGCAATGTTTTAATGCTTTGCCCCAAAGTGAGAGATGGTTGGAGACACAGAAATCCCAGACCAAGTATTGCAAGGAAGAACAATAAAGTGCAAGCCCTAGTTAGAGAAAAATCAGCAACACAGGATGTTTTCTCTTAGAAAGCTTTGACAAATGCCTTGTAACCATCGAAATTATTTTAGAGACAGCAGGAGTAGCTAAAATAGATTAAATTAATATGCTAGGCTCACTTTCTCCCAGGATGTTTCACTGTAATTGATTACACTATAGCCAAACTTAAATTACTAATATAATTGCATATAGAAGAAAATTAATATTTCATAAAATCCCTTTGTGCAGTTGGAATAAATGGACCTATTTAAATAAGCTATAATTTGTGATGAGCAGTTAAATATATTTTTATTTATTTTTTTTTTAATCCTGAAACACTTTGTTGTGGAACCCATAAGCACGAAATAATACATCAAAACACTTAGGTGAGAGAGGAAAAGTAGATTATTATGCAAATCTCTACTCATTATTGACTTAAAAGGATTCAGTTATAGATTTGAGTCGAAAAACAGATGTCACCTGCTACTTAAAGCTTGGTCTTGCAGCCACACAGGCTCCTTAAATAGGTTGGTTTTAGAGGAAACAAACGACCAATCCAATACTCATTTGGTTTCAGTTGTAAAATGTGGGAGAATTACTCAATAAAATCCTCTAATTGTGATTAATACCTATAGCTGCCCAGAAATCTATGCTTTCAGGGACCACAGAAGCTTTTATTTGCAGATAGTCTTAATAGAATAAATCCATATGTGTTCCATGCTATAATTAGAGTTGCAATAATTAATAATAGAAGCAAATTTTACAAGCTGGATCCGATTGTCTCATCCTGGAAGGATAATTGGAACACAGTATAGGGAAACCTGACTGGCTGACAGATGTATCTTGTCAAAGCAATGTGTCTTGACAAAGCATTCCAGCAATATCCCATTACAAAAGGGATATTACTGGGAATATGGGGTAAAAACCAAAGGAATCACAGAATGTTAGAGGTTGGAAGGCACCTCCAGAAATCATCCAGCCCAACCCCCTGCCAAAAGCAGGATCACCTAGGGTATTCCACACAGGAATGCATCCAGGTGGGGTTTGAAAGCCTGCAGAGGAAGAGACTTCCCAACCTCTCTGGGCAGCCTGTTTGTTGCGAGTGATGCAAAATTAATAGTCTAGATTAATTTTGATATCCAGGCAGAGATTGTTAATATCTACAGAAATTGTTTATCAACGTTAAATCTCTCTAGAAAACTTAGTTACAAGGTTCAAAATGCAGGGTTTGGAAATTCATCCACACAGGGAACAGGCAAAACTGGAACACTTGAAGAGGTAACCAGCAAAAGCAAACATTGTACTGGAAGGGAAGATTTTAGTGGTCAATACACCTCTTGTGGTTAATTATCCTACTTGCCCACTAGATGGGTGCAGGAAGCTCCTCTCTGCTTATGGCAGAAGGCAATTAGTGATTACAAGAGGCTTTAAGTATTTACTCACAAAATATTATCAGGCAGTACCCAAAGCCCATGGAGGGTTTGCTGTTGGTGGTCTCAAAGCCATTAGAGGCTTTGGAGTTTTCCCAGGCTCTTTTCTCAGGCAGCTGGAGCCTGGCACAGTCTCTGCCCTGGTTCCCCTTGACTCCCCATTCAGCAGCAGCCTTGCAGAGGGGCAGGCAGGATGCAATGCCATGTGCAGGCTTGGCACAGTGTCATGCTGGCTGTGCAGGCCAAGCACCTGCAGGCATTTAGAGCCTGTGCCTGGTAGTGGAGTTCCACACAGCTCAGGATGCGATGGGGCAGCAGCAGCACAGATACAACAGCAGAGAGCACCTTGTGCTATCTGTTCATCCCTTTTTATCAATACAGCCTGAAACTAATGGGTCTTTGGACAGAGATATGCTGATTGGACATAGCCAATCAGGATGGCATTTTGCCAATCTTGACCACATCAGGTGAAGCCATAGGCTTGCTTTACCCAAATTTGGGTAGAACCCAGGCCTTGCACAAGGCAACTATGTGTCCCTTGTTTACCATAGGATGCAAAACAAGTCTGGGCAAGCCACAGTCCTCAGACTCAGTGGCTCCAGATTCTTTATCCTCTTTCCTGCAGCTGCTTCTCCCCATAGCAGAAGGTGGAAGAGCAGAAAAACATATCTGGGCAAGTCAGGACATATATAAGCATATTTTGTCCTACTTAGGCATACCACAACACTGTTCCAGGGCTCTGTCACCCTCACTGTGAAGAAGTTTCTCCTCATGTTGAGCTGAAACATTCTCTGTTCTAGTTTGCATCCATTGCTCCTTGGCTTACTACTGTGCACCAGTGAAGGAAAAGAAGTAACTTCATACCACCAAGAATCCAGGTTGTTTGTTTCGCTTCTCAGAAGCCAATTTCTTTATCCAAAAAAAAAAAAAAAAAAAAAAAAAAAAAAAAAAAAAAAAAAAAAAAAAAAAAAAAAAAAAAAAAAAAAAAAAAAAAANAATTTAATATAATTTCCCTGTTCTCAGTCTTTGAGGATGATAATGGATTTGAAGTACTGATGGAAAAAGAACAGTGTAATTTAGGCTTAAAGGTTTCCAGTGAGTCGAGCAGCAGTACAAAGGCTCCTGATGCAGTCAGGTCTTCTGCATGTATTTCAAAAGGTTTGTTGGGGTTTTATTTAAAAATATAAAAATTAAAAACCTTATGGGAAATAGAGTTGCATGCAGAGAGGAACCCCTGTTGTACAAATTTTAATTGGCTCCCATTATCCAAATAAGCTGGATAATTTAGAAATCTGTTATCTGCGTGAAATTGTAAAGGCAGCTGATTATAAGGCAGCTTTAAACTGAGGAAAATAAAGATGATTTATTTATGTTGAGAAAATCTTATTATATTTTATTAAATAAACTCCAAAGTAACAGGGAACAGACTTGGGGGTTTTTTTTGTGGTGTTTTTTTTTTTTGTCCTCTGAAAAGTGATGTTCTAAGAGTTAGCATATACAGGGTCCTCCAGTGTGGCTTCTCAATACTAAGCATTTAACATCCAAATAAAGACATTGAAAAGAAGGGGAGGGGGGAATACAGGAAAATTCTAGGTAATAAAATTAACCCAGGCTCCTGAAGTGGAGATGGATGACTAAGTGAGAAGTATTTCAGCTATAAATGATCCAAGATCCACTAATTCGAGTCTCAAAAAGTAGTTTAGCCCACCTGGCTTGTGAACAGCCCTGAAGAAAAGGACTTGAGAGTGTTGGTAGATGAGAAGCTCAGCATGAGCCACCAGTGTGCACTTGCAGCCCAGACAGCCAACCAGATCCTGGGCTGCATCAGAAGTGTGGCCAGCAGGGTGAGGGAAGGGATTCTGCCCCTCTACACTGCTCTGGTGAGACCCCACCTGCAGCACTGTGTCTGGTTCTGGAGCCCCTAACACAGGGAAGATCTGGACATGCTGGAGCATGTGCAGAGAAGGGCCACAAGGCTCATCAGAGGGCTGAAGCACCTCTGCCATGAGGACATGCTGAGAGTTGGGGCTGTTCAGACCGGAGAGGAGAAGGCTCCAAGGAGCCTTCCAATAACCTTCCAGCATCTGAAGGGGGGCACAGGAAAGCTGGGGAGGGACTTTTAAGGGTGCCAGGTAGTGATAAGACCAGGGGGAATGGATCCAAACTAGAGGACGGGGTATTTAAATTAGACATTAGGAAGTTCTTCACCATGAGGGTGGTGAGACACTGGAACAGGTTGCTCATACAGGCAGTGGAAGCCTCACAGAATGACAGGGGCTGGAAGGGGCTTTGAAAGGGCATCCCATCCAGTCCCCCTGCCAGAGCAGGATCACCTACACCAGATCACATAGGAACATGTGCAAGCATGTTTGGAATATATTGAGAGGGAGACTCCACAAGCCCCCTGGGCAGCCTGTTCTAGGGTTCTGACACCCTCACAGGGAAAAAAATCCTCCTCATGTTTCCATGAAACTTCCTATGCCCCAACTCCCACCCATTGCCCCTTGTGCTGTCATCAGGCATCACCCAGCAGAGCCTGGCTCCAGCCTTCTCCTGGCACTCACCTTTACATGTTTATAAACACTGATGAAGTCACCTCCTCTTCTCTCTCCCAGCAGCACAGCTCCAGCCCTCTCAGGCTGTCCTCATAACAGAGATGTTCCATTCCCTGCAGCATCTTTGTGGTTCTGTGCTGTACTCTCTCAAGCAGTTCTATGTCCCTCTTGAACTGGAGGCCCCAGAACTGGACACACCAGGGCAGAGCAGAGGAGGAGGAGAACCTCTCCTGACCTACTAACCACAGCCCCTCTAGTATAACGCAGAATGTCATTGCCCCTCCTGGCCACCAGAGCACATTGCTAGCTCTTGGTCAACCTCCCATCAATTAGGACCCCCAGATACTTTCCCCCTTCCTCATCCCTGGAAGTTTTTAAGACTAGGCTGGATGTGGCTCTGAGCAACCTGATGTAGTGTGAGGTGCCCTGTGATTTCTTTAGGCAGAATCAGCAATTTAGATCCAAACACTTCATCTTTTACTTACATAAAAACCAAAGTGATTTTCATTTGCACCCTGCACCTCTCTCATTAACAGAAGGAGTTGAAATGCAACATAATAAAGGCTGGGCTGGAAACTTAAGAGGAATTTGCCACTGTTCCTGTAACTAGTGGAACAGAGAAGAGCTCTGTGATTTCTCACTTCACATTCTTTTGCAGGGATGGTGACAATCTCTTTTGTTTCTCTGGCCTTTCTGCCACCTGGCAATATTGCAGGTGTTAGAATTTGTCCTGAATGCTGACTGCCAACAGGTTCTGACAGTGTTTGGATGTGTGATTGTTAAGGCAGGGCTCCTAACCTTATTCTGTCAGTCACTGACCTGAAGTTTCAAAAGAAGCATTAAGGAAACAGAGTGTTCTGTTATTAGGTGGTGAGTACCTTATTGTTTCAGGCAATCTTTGGTAGCATTGAAGATGGAGTTAAATAAGACTGCCATGGTTTCTGCCATTGAAAGGTTTACAGTGTTAATATTTATTTATGCACAGGGTGAAACTGAGTAGTTCATCATAACTCTCTGATTCAAGAAGAAATAAAAAGTGGTAGAAAGAATTAGGGACTTTTAGCAGCTCATGAGAGTTCCACTTTGCCCTGACCTAAAGTGCCTTTGAGAAGGCTTTTGATCTGCCTTCTCTCCTTAATCCTGAGTAAATACTGAAGGCCCACTAGGATGTGTGGATTTCATAATGCCTTTAAAAGACTTTAAATGCTTTTGGAGGATGAATATTTTTATCAATATTCATCATGTGCTATTATCTCTGTGCCGTTTAGCTCTGTGTAAACCTTCCATAATTCACAGTCAGCAGTAATTTCATCTGGGCAATGAGATGCTCTGGCTGTGCCAAGTTGAAAAGTCAGGGAGGTGGAGAGGAGGAGGAGGAGGAAAGAAAAGGAAGAAGGAAGGAAAAGACTGAGTGAGGTGATTCTGTCACTTTACTCCAGTGAGATCTCACCTGGAGTACTGCACCCAGCTCTGGAGCCCTCAATACAGGAAGAAGATGGACCTGATGGAGCAGGTCCAGAGGAGGGCCACAAAAATGATCAGGAGGTTGGAACAGCTCTGCTATGAGGACAGCTGAGGGAGCTGGGGGTGTTCAGCCTGGAGGAGTCTCTGGGAAGACTTAATAGCAGACTTCCAGTACCTGAAGGGGGCTACAAGCCAGATGGAGAGAGAATATTTACAAATACCTGTAGTGATAGAATGAGGGCAATGGTTTCAAACTAGAGCAGAGCAGATTGAGGTTGGGTGTTAGGAATGAGTTCTTTACTGTGAAGGTGGTGGTACACTGGAATAAGTTGCCCAGGGAGGTGGTTGAGGCCACATCCCTGGAGATAGTTAGAGTGAGGCTGGACATTGAGGATGTCCCTGCTGACTGCAGAGGAGTTTGGACTGGATGAGCATTGGAGGTCCCTTCCACCCTGAACCATTCTATGAGCAAAGTGTGAGGTCTCAGCTCCTTACAGGGTTGGAAGCTAGCTGGGCAGTGCAACAGCAGGAATTAGAGCTCAGGATGATTCTTATGTTTCTTTTTTTAACTGATACTAATATATGGTTTAATATCCTCTCACTATTTTGAGAGCATTTGTGACAGATAGGCTGACTGCCATTATGGCTTTCAAATAGGTTTTAATGTGTGCATGAAATCATCAAAGAGCTGACTTTCTTTAATTGATAGAAACCAGTGCAGGCTTACAATGGAAAATTGCTTCCTCTTAAACTATGCAGTGAATATTATTCATCAAGGACAGTTTATGTGAATAAAATAAAACTTCTGTAGTTTGACACATCTGGGTGATGATCTGCAACTAAGTTTGAGTGGGAATACACTATCACAAGAAAGGTCTGCACTTTGAAGAGTAGAATCTGTGTTCTTTTTGATGAAGGAGGGGATGACTAAAACAAAAGACAAGTGGTGACTGGGGGAGGTGCAGGCTGTGCTCTGTAAACTGAGCAGGAACCAGAAAGCACACAGCAAAAATGCTGCCTCTTGTAGCCAGCTGTCGCCAGGCTCCTGTGAAAGTAAGGTTACCTAAAAGAACATTAGAACTGCTTGAGAGACATCAGCACAGAGCCACAAAGATGATGAAGGGAATGGAACATCTCTTTTATGAGGAGAGCCTGAGGGAGCTGGGGCTGTGCTGCTTGGAGAAGGGCAGCCTGAGAGGTGACCTCAGTCATGGTGATAAAGATGTGCTGGGTGAGTGCCAGGGGGCTGGAGCCAGGCTCTGCTGGGTGATGCTCAATGCCAGGACAAGGGGCAATGGGTGGAAGCTGAGACACAGGAATTTTTATGTAAACATGAGGAAGAATTTTTTTCCCTGTGAGGGTGACAGAACCCTGCAACAGGCTGCCCAGGGGGGCTGTGGAGTCTCCTTCTCTGGAGATATTCAAAGCCCACTTGGATGTATTCCTGTGTGACCTGCTCTAGATGATCCTGCTCTGGCAGGGGGGTTGGAGTGGATGCCCTTTCAAGGTCCCTTCCAGCCCCTGACATTCTGTGATTCTGCAATTACAGTCTATATTTCCACAAATACCTAACTATCTGTTGCACTTTCGTGTCCAAATTGTAAATAAAGCTGTGTAGAGAGTTCAGAGAGGATTCCAGGGGTGTGGACTCTACTCTCCAAGGGATTGAACAAAATATAAGAGATATGTTTATCCCATTTCATTGCTCTAAACACTATATAGTTGGGAGTTCAGAGTGTTCTTGCTCTCTCACTTGTTTGTTTTCCCCCCTGCATCTCCCCCTGGCCATGCTTGCTTCTCTGCACCGATGATTGTCTGGGTTATTGGTAATAACACTGACTGGGAATGGGGAGGGAGAGTTTTCTACTAGCTGGTAACAGCCCCTGGGCTTTGCCCAGGGAGATAGTTGGGCTATTATCTAGTTGTATCTGTATATATACATTTGCATACATTGTTTACCTTTTATATTCAGCCTACTTTTGTAAGTCATACTTTCATTTAACTTCCAAATTCTGACTAGTGTGATAAATTACTTTTTTTTTTTTTGGGGGGGGGGNCATACAACGTTGATGTAAGAAAGAAATGAGAGAACATCTCTATTTTTATCTGTATATATTTCATCTTGGTTTAGTTTATATAAATAGGGTTTGATTTACAGTAAACTATCACTCAAGCTGAAAATATTCCTGCTACTGAGCAGTAACTCTCAGTATATTATCTATATAGCTATATCTATATCATCTATATCTATACCTATACCTATATCTATATCATCTGTATCATCTGTATCATCTATACCATCTATATCTATACCATTTATATCTATACCTATATCATAGAATCATAGAATGGTAAGGTTGGAAGGGACCTCAAAGCTCAGCCAGTTCCAACCCCCTGCCATAGGCAGGGACACCTCCCACTAGCACAGCTCACTCAAGGCCTCATCCAATCTGGCCTTGAACACCTCCAGGGAGGGAGCATCCACAACCTCCCTGGGCAACCTGTGCCAGTGTCTCACCACCCTCGCTGTAAAGAACTTCCTCCTAACATCCAGTCTAAATCTCCCCTCTGCCAGTTTAAACCCATTGCCCCTTGTCCTGTCATTGCAAGACCGTGGCAATAGTCCCTCCCTAGCCTTCCTGCAGGCCCCCTTCAGATACTGGAAGACCACTCCAAGATATCCTGGAAGCCTTCTCTTCTGCAGGCTGCAGAGCCCCAACTCTCCCAGCCTGTCCTCATAGGAGAGCTGCTCCAGCCCTCTGATTATCTATATCTATATCTGATCTATATCTGATATATCATCTATATCTGATCATCTATATCTATATCCATACCTATACCTATATCTATACCTCTATCTATATCATCTATATCTGTATCTATCTAGTGACAAGTGGGGAAGGGGATTGGAACTGGATGAGCTTTGAGGTCCCTTCCAACCTGAACTATTCTATGATTCCTATGAGGAGAGAGTGAGGGAGTTAGAATCATAGAATNTATGAGGAGAGAGTGAGGGAGTTGGGGCTGTTCAGTCTGCAGAGGAGAAGTCTCTGAGGAGACCTTATCGTGGCCTTTCAGTATCTTAAGGGGACCTACAAGAAAGCTGGGGAGGGACTTTTTAGGCTGTCAGGTAGTGATAGGACTGGAGGGAATGGAACAAAGCTAGAAATGGGTAGAGTCAGACTGGAGGTTAGGGAGGAGTTCTTCAGCATGAGGGTGGTGAGAGATTGGAACAGGCTGCCCAGGGAGGTGGTGGAGCCACCGTCCCTGGAGGCGTTCAAGAAATGTGTGGATGTGCCACTTCAGCACGTGGCTTAATGGCCATGGTGCTGTCAGNATAGGGAATGGAACAAAGCTAGAAATGGGTAGAGTCAGACTGGAGGTTAGGGAGGAGTTCTTCAGCATGAGAGTGGTGAGAGATTGGAATAGGCTGCCCAGGGAGGGGATGGAGCCACCATCCCTGGAGGCGTTCAAGAAATGTGTGGATGTGGCACTTCAGCACGTGGCTTAATGGCCATGGTGCTGTCAGATTGATCTTTGGACTCGATGATTTTACAGGTCTTTTCCAACCAAAACAATTCTGTGATTCTATGAAAGTCAGGACTGCTGTGCAGTATTTCAGTCCACCCTGATTTACCACGAGACACAAACAGAATCCACCAACCTCTATCTCACAAAAATGTAACATTTTTAAAGCTCTGTGGCATTAACAAAATTTACATTTCTCTTCATTTTCTTTTTAAAGGAAGTTTTGCCTTTGGCTTCCTTCCTGGCATTCACAGCCCTCATGCATTTTCTGAATTCTCATCAGTTATTCTGTGTATCTCAGGACTTTATTCTTTTGCCACAGATAGTCAAAACCTTACCATACAGAGAAGAACAACCCAAAAGAGTAGAATTAGCTTTCCAGAGAGAGTTTAACAAATGGAAAGTTAATTCTACTTCAAATTGGAGTGGTAAGCCTGAATTTTAAGGTGTCTTATCAAAAAGAAAACAGTGACAGGTTGTTCAGCCTGGAAAAGAGGAGGCTCTGGGGGGACCTTATAATGAACTTCCAGTGCCTGAAGGGGGCTACAAGAAGGATAGAGTGAGACAGTTTACAAAGGCTTGCAGGGCTAGAACAAAGAGAAGTGGCCTCAAGCTAGAGCAGAGTAGATTTAGATTGGCTGTTCAGAACAAGTTCTTTATTATGAGGATGGTGGAACACTGGAGGTGGTTTGGGCCCCATCCCTGGAGGTATTCAAGGTGAAGCTCAACTGAGCTCTGGGTAACCTGATCTAGTTGAGGATGTCCCTGCTGACTGCAGAGGGGGTTGGACTGGATGATCTTTGGAGATCCTTTCCAACCCAGACCATTCTGTGATTCTGTGAGGATTAGGGAGTGGTGGAACACTGGAACAGGCTGCCCAGGGAGGTGGTTTGGGCCCCATCCCTGGAGATACTCAAGGTGAGGCTGGACAGGGCTGGGGGCAACCTNCATGGTGAGGCTGGACAGGGCTGTGGGCAACCTGATCTAGTGGAGGATGTCCCTGCTGACTGCAGAGGGGGTTGAACTGGATGTCCTTTGGAGGTCACTTCCAACCCAACCCATTCTATGATTGCATGACATCAAAACAGTTTCTTTACAGATAGAAAATATAGATGCATAGAAAATATTAATACAATGTGATGCTTTTACAATATATTAATATATATTAATGTAATTGAATAGTTTTATGATAAGAAGTGTATTTGATACCAGAAATTAAATTATACCACCTTATTAAACACATTAAAAGAACACTGATAGGATTTAGGCAGGAAAAAAAAAAATCTTCTGAAGTGGAAAGCATAATACAAATTGAGTGAAGGCATAATAGAAATTGAGTGAAAGCATAATTCAAATTGAGTGAAAGCATAATACAAATGGAGTGAAAAACTGTCTAAATTTTCTCTTCTTTTCAAATGGGAAACTGATCCATCCCTATGAGAGGAGGGAGAGACAAAAAAAAAAAGTTTGAAGAAGATGGAACCTTCTTTCCTGGCTATGCTTTTGGCTTCTGACCCAACATTTCCTCCAAGTCCAGTCCCCATGAGTGCCCTGGCCTGGCCCTTAAGCAAGAGCTGACACCGCAGATTATCCCAGCAGCTTATGAGGCATAACCTGTCCAGACCTCCAGACCTGCTTCATTTCAGCAACCTGCTGAAGGCTTTTTTTTTTCTTTTTTTTTTTTTTCCTGCCATTGAACAACAAAGATACAAAACATTTTGCCCCAGAGCATTCCCTCCTGGAGTCTCCAAGGCCCCAACTCAGTGACTTCTCTTCCCCCAAAACATGACAGTGGTTTACATCGCTTTCACCTCTCCTTTGTAGGTATCCTAGGAGAAAAGAGAGCTTAGCAGCATACAGCACAGAGAAGAAAGCTGAGGCATCCTGCTTTTATTTCTAAACCAAAGGGGAATTGGTTTTGCAAGAAGAAAGTAAATAGGTCTCTCAGCACTTTTCACACAGCCCACCTTAGACACTGTACCAGAATGAGAGGAGGGGCAAAATAAATCCTACCAGGCATTCTCTTTGCTGGAAGATACAAGAAGCCTGCACTTTTATCTACATTAGGGGTATGTTTTGAAAGGGACGTTCAGGGATTTAGCTGGAGAACTTCCATTAGCATCACTGGGAGCTGAGAAGCTTTTTCTTTGTGCTCTGCTTTGAAAACAGAGCTCTTTGTGGCACAGGCACAGCCATTGTTACATAAATCATCTCTCTCTCTTTCTCACTCACTTTTTATTATAATAATCCTTGCTAAACAAACAGGCTTTTGATCATGATTGGCAAGGAAAATTGAGCTAGTCCCATCAGGCAGGGTGAAATAACATATGACATTAATTAGAGCCAGAGTGCCCAGTTTTTATAACAGCGGCTTTTAAAAAGGTGCTGTAGAGGAGGATCTCCTGAATTGTGTATACTGCAAAAATTTGCTGCCAAAGCAAAGGTAGGAACTTAAAAATGTGACTGCAAACAGTAGAAAATGAAATATTTTAAGCATCCTGTCTCACTAAGCAATTTTCACTTAAATACCCTTTCAGAGATGTCTCACTGAAAGACATGGCAGATACTTTATGGGCAGCACGAAGCACTGTCACAAGCTCTTAACGCTTAGAAGCCTCCATACCCCCATGAGCAAAGTTGTCCCTCACAGATACTAACGTAGCTGAGGCAAGATTCCTTGCCTCTGTCCTCAGCTCCCTCTTTGCTCCCAAGGAAAGTGTCACCGCCTGCACAGATGGGCAGAGTCCAAGGGGATGGAGCTCAACAAATCCAGGTGCTGGCTGCTGCACTTTGGCCACAACAACCCCATGCAGAGCTATAGGCTGGGGTGGGAGTGGCTGGAGAGCAGCCAAACAGAAAGGGATCTGGGGGTGCTGATTGACACCTGCCTGAACATGAGCCAGCAGTGTGCCCAGGTGGCCAAGAAGGCCAATGGCATCCTGGCCTGCATCAGCAATAGTGTGGCCAGCAGGAGCAGGGAGGTCATTCTCCCCCTGCACTCTGCACTGCTTAGGCCACACCTTGAGTCCTGTGTCCAGTTCTGGACCCCTCCATTGAAGAAGGACATTGAGGTGCTTGAGTGTGTCCAGAGAAGGGCACCGAGGCTGGGGAGAGGCCTGGAGCACAGCCCTATGGAGAGAGGCTGAGGGAGCTGGGATTGGTTAGCCTGGAGAAGAGGAGGCTCAGGGGAGACCTT
>VWZE01000741.1:0-39437 GCA_013396675.1 Eubucco bourcierii
TGGAGCAGCTCTCCTATGAGGACAGGTTGAGAGAGTCGGGACTCTTCAGCATGGAGAAGAGAAGGCTTCGAGGAGACCTGATAATAGCCTTCCAGTACCTGAGGGGGGCCTACAGGAAGGCTGGGAGGGATTATTTACAAGGTATTGCAATGACAGGACAAGGGGCAATGGGTTTAAGCTGGCAGAGGCGAGACTTAGACTAGGTGTTAGGAGGAAGTTCTTTACAGTGAGGGTAGTGAGACACTGGAACAGGTTGCCCAGGGAGGTTGTGGCTGCTCCCTCCCTGGAGGTGTTCAAGGTCAGGATGGAGGAAGCCTTGAGTGAGCTGTACTAGTGGGAGGTGTCCCTGCCTATGGCAGGGGGTTGGAACTGGATAATCCTTGAGGTCCCTTCCAACCTTACCACTCTATGATTCTATGATTCTACCTGGATACAAAGGCCATCACATTAAACCATGAAACCTGGCCAGCATTGAACAAATCATTTACATTAGCATGAGTCCAAATTAAGCTCCTGAAACTTCATTTGTTTCTTCTGCAATCTTCTTCATTTTCCACAACGAAAAGTCTAACCGCAGTAATGCAGAGCAGTTATATGATGCTGAAATTAATCACTGATAAATATTTTATCTTTTATCAAAACAGGAACTGAGAGTTGCTCTCTCGGTTACACCTTACAGTTGTACTGAAAGTCCAAATGTACTAAAATGGGAAATTACATTTTCACAGGAGATTTAGTCATGACTTTTTGCAAGGTTCAAAGGAACCGATGATATGTGTTGGAAAAAAGAGGCACAAAGAGTGTATTTGCAATCTAGTTCTATGAGGTGCTTTTAGAAATACTCCTTTTCAAAAGGCAGCTCACATTATCAGAGCAGTTCCTTGGTAATTATGGAGGCCTAAGACTTGCAACAGCTGTCCACTGCCTTTTATTCACTTCAAGGGCTCCAGGAAAGTCTGTGAATTTCAGAGTGAAGACAGTTGCTGGAATTATGCATTCATAGATGCTCTGTCTTTAACCCAAATTCCTTGAACAGATATGGCACTGCCACTCTGCACATCCCCAATTCTCAATGCAAGCTTCAAATCTCTTCAAAGAAGGACATTTATTACACCTGACCTATGAAACCAGTAAATCAACAATGACTGATTAAACATGCCCCAGATCCCACTTCTGCATGTGGACCAAGTGGCTTGGAATGTCTCACACACACCCTAAAATTCTCCTAGCCTCAGGTGGTGGCCTTCAGACTGGCCACTGGGAATGCTACTGAGATTGTATTAGCCTGTCCCAGAGCAAAAAGCATGCCACAAATGGTAATCATTTAACAGCACAGGCAGCTGAACTCCAATGAATGCTCTTGTTGGCTAGCAGAGGAGCAGTCAAGAATTTCAAATTCAAGTGGTAGAATCTTTGAACTTCTGGCTGGTGAGATGTCCTGAAGCTTTTGTTCTAATCCAGTTCTCAAACCTTCCTGTGAAGTGAAGTTTCTGAAAAGTATCAGGCTGAGAGCACAAGCATCTGACACAGGCAGCACAAAACACGCTCCTTAGCCACCCTTACAGGAAGAGGAAAGAATATGAGGCAACCCACAATGAGACAGGATCAAGACTAACATAAGACCACACCTTTTGGCAATCTCAACTCAGGTTCTCAACTCGGGTCCTGCTCTGCTGCTGTTCTTTGGAACATGTGCTCAGCTCAATTTACTCAACACAAAGCTAATCAGAAAGACATAAAGAGGTGAGGTAACGATCAGGTCACCTCCATGACCTACCTCATCATCTAACTCTGAACACTGAAAGCAGCACCAGGGAGAAGTGTGTTACTCCAGGTTTTCAGCCATTTAAGCTGCCATGGGACTGTACCTCGAAGGGATACAATAACTCTTTCATCAGTCCTACTTACAAAGAGTGGAACACATACGAAAATTGATTTTATTATCTTCTCACCCTACTTAGCACTGCAATCAGAGAGAGCCAGCAGTATGCTCTTAGCAAGAGGTTAATTCTCTTTTCTTTGCTATTGATATGCATACTGCAGTAACTGTCACCTTACTTGCATTTATCTATCAGAATGTAAGACTACTGGAAAGTATGTCATGTCACAGAATCACAGAATGTCAGGGGTGGAAGGGACCTTGAAAGATCATTCAATCCAACCCCCCTGCAGAGCAGGATCATCTATAGCAGATCACACAGGAATGCATCCAGGTAGGTTTTGAATATCTCCAGAGAGGGACACCCCACAACCTCCCTGAGCAGCCTGTTCCAGTGTTCTATCATCCTTACAGGGAAAAATTCCTCTTCACGTTTACATGGAACTTCCTATGTCTCAACTTCCACCCATTGTCCTTTGTCCTGTCATTAGGCATCACCATTTGAATCCATCCTCTTGGCGTTCACCCTTTACATATTTACAAACATTGATGAGGTCTCCTCCTCTCCAAGCTAAAGAGCCCCAGCTCCCTCAGCCTCTCCTCGTATGAGAAATGTTCCACTCCCTTAATCATGTCAACTAGGCCTTCTAGCATTGAAAGACTGAGACAGTTCTACTGCAGATATATGGCTAAGAAATTACCTTGGCAGTAGCTCTAAATCAATAGCTTCAATTAATAATGGATAAAGAATAAATAATTTCTTATGAAGAGAATTAAACCCCGAAGACAGGTGCCTGCCAGTTTGCAACCAGCCACAGGATAAACTGAAATCTACTAAGGCTTTGGAAGCCTGTCTACCAAGAAATTTTTCCACTGGAGCTACTATTAAAGTAGTTAAACAAATAGAGACAAAATATCAGGTTGTCAACACAGAGATCATTCATAGCAGAGACGGCTTCTGGGACACTGCAGAAACCAGACCAAAATGCAGGCAGTTAAGCAACAAAAAAGACAGGAAACCTTCCAGCTACACACCCAACTGGCAGGGTTTACTACAGAAGCTCTTGCCTTAGATTAGTCCATTTTCCTAGCGTTTTATTACATCTTGGCATTTTTGCATCTGCTGAAAAAGGGAGATCATGGGTTCTGGTAACAAAATTACTGGCAGGAATCCTTATTTTCTTGCTTCTTTTGTGGATTTTTTTTTTTTTTAAATGAATACTTTTTGCACTTTCTCCCTTTTCCTCAAAATTGTGAAATACACCCAAGTGTGTTGAGGTATTTAAGCAGAGTTAAAACCACTTCACACTTAATGACCTTCACAAGTTTCTGTAATTAAGCCTCAGAGAAGTGCACCTCAGTAAAGCTTTAATACAGATTTTTTGAGTGGCAGCTAAATCCTTGAGACACTTGAAAATTCATGTGCAGAATTCTGCCATACATCCTGAGACTGGTCCAGCAAAGAGCTGCTAACACAGCTGGGCTGCATCATTCACTCATAACCCTGGAGAGTGCTGCCCTTAGAGGGTCTGGCATAGAAAAATGCTTGTCCCAAACCCAACATACATCACCCTTCCCTAGCTCTAGCTCAGTCCTGGGAGCTTACTCCTTCATGCTGAGAGGCTGCAGAAGTACTTTCTCTCCAGCTAAAGACCAGGATTCAGCAATGCCATGTGAAGTTCAGACTTCACCACCAGAAGTGGCTTTTTATGGCTCTGGTAAGTCAAAGTGCCCACATGTTACCCTAGGTCTGTGAAAGCAAAAGCAAAAAACAGTTCTCTGTTCACTCTCATCTAGGGGTAGGAAAGAACATAATCTCTCAAAAACAGAACAGAAGCAGGCAGTATTAAAAGGCCCTAGCAGCTCCTCAAAGAAAACAGTATCAGCTGCATCAGCCTGGTCTCATGACAAGGGAGCCTTTTTATCTCTCCTTCCTTTAGAGCTGCAGCACTAGGGAACATGCTCTTTCCCTCCTTTAACAAAAAACACATTAAAAAAAAATTAAATCCTGCTTTATATATCAATGATTTGACTGTAACAGATATTTTGGATGTGCCCCTTTTTTCTGGTTTTCCCTGCAATCTCACCTACATTTCATATACACAAGACTCATACCCAGAATTGTTTCTCCTGGTTAATAAATCAGGAAAATTCCAAAATTCATCAACAACCCCGGAAGACATAAAAATAATAAAAAACCCTAGAGGAAACAAAATGAAACTAGAAGCACCAGGGTTCTGAGTTGCATAATCTCAAAAAAAAAAAGAAAAAATCTGTATATCTATCCCCATCCATCCATCCATCCATCCATCTCCATCCATCCATCTACAGATCACAATATCACAGTATCACCAAGGTTGGAAGAGACCTCAAAGATCATAGAATGGTATGGTTGGAAGGGACCTCAAGGATCATCTAGTTCCAAGCCCCTGCCATATGCAGGGACACCTCCCACTAGCACAGGTCAATCAAGGCCTCATCCAACCTGGCCTTGGACACCTCCAGGGAGGGAGCAGCCACAACCTCTCTGGGTAACCTGTGCCAGTGCCTCACCACCCTCACTGCAAAGAACTTCCTCCTAACATCTAGTCTAAACCTTCCCTCTGCCAGTTTAAACCCATTGCCCCTTGTCCTGTCATTGCAAGACCTTGTAAATAGTCCCTCCCCAGCCTTCCTGTAGGCCCCCTTCAGATACTGGAAGGCTACTATCAGGTCCCCTCGAAGCCTCCTCTTCTCCAGGCTGAAGAGCCCCAACTCTCTCAGCCTGTCCTCATAGGAGAGCTGCTCCAGCCCTCTGACCATCTTCGTGGCCCTCCCATTACCACAGACCTCAAGACTAGACCATGGCACCAAGTGCCACATCCAAACCTGCCTTGAACACCTCCAGGGACAGTGACTCCACCACCTCCCTGGGTAGCCCATTCCAGCAGCCAATGACTCTCTCCGTGAAGAACTTTCTCCTCACCTTGCACCTAAACTTCCCCTGGCATAGCTTGAGACTGTGTCCTCTTGTTCTGTCAGTGGTTGCCTGAGAGAAGAAAGTAACCTCTTCCTGGCTACAACCACCCTTCAGATAACTCTATAGATATTTATCTAACTGTAGGAAGATCTGTTCCTCTCCCAGTTAATACACATTCATAAAAGCAAGTTGTGGAAGGTAGAATTGCATGGACTTTGCAGTCCTGAAATTTTAAATAACATGCTAATATTGAATGAATACTAGTTTACCTCCTGAAATCAGTTTCATCATCATGGGCAAAAGAAAATAATCTATGCACACCAGTTTGTGAGATTTGCAACGTCACTGAAAGTCCTCATAGAAGACTCCAAGTATCACAAGAAGTGTATTTGTTATTGCATGAAGTACCAGTGGAGTTCAGCTCTGCAGAAAACAAAAACTAGAACTGATTCCAAGGAAACTGGGCATAAACAAACAGGACTTCAGTTTATTTACACAAGTAACAACCACTTCTAGCCTAGTGAAAGCGACTGGATAGTGTCACTGAGCCTTTTGCAATTGCACTTCACCCAGGAATGGTGACTGGTGTTTGGAACTGACCAAAATCTGCTCCCAAGGAGACTTGGAAGGTTTCCCGGTTCCTCACACCAACCACCTGGCAAAAACTCCTCATTTCCAAATGGGATCTGGAAGACAAGGTTATGTTCAGGAGGCAAATACCTTCTGTCCTTCACAAATGCCACGTCACTTCCACTGATGGCACAAGCTGCAAGAAGTGAAGACAACTAAAATCTGGTTTTCACCAGCATGTAACATTATTGCCAGCAAGCAGAGGCAAAACCAGTGGGCAGCACACACGCATTCAGATCAAAGTCAATCCATTTTCATATAAATCACCCAAAAGGTTCCTGGAGGGAGGCTTAGAAACTTTATCTTAGGTACTGCATTGAATGGTAGCAATAAAGCAATAAAACAGGAAATAATGGCACCTATCTAGCATGTTTCCCCTCAGAGACAGTTTTCTAGAGGGGAAAGAAAGCAGTACTGTCACACTTCTAAAAGCAGGTGTAGCTGTAAAAACAAACCGAAGGCAGTGCAGTGGAAGTAGGAGCTTCTAATCTTACGGGTGTGCCTCTTCCATGGAGTTAAATGAAGCACTCTGCTCCTGTGTCAACATAACTGGATACATTTATCCCAAGCAGGAAGGGGCCCACTTCAGAATTATAAATTAATTCCTACAGGTACAAGCACTGCTTTTCTCTTGGTAGGTCACTGAGTCTTCCTTGTCCACAACCAGGGCTTTCCATGCTGCCAGTCGGGTGACTGGCTTGGGCATTCCAGCACACTCTGCAGAACATGCTTCTCTCAAAGCATCCAAGTCCATGGGAAGGTACTGCAGGACATTCGACTCTTGGAAACTTTACAATCTGCATCTTCACAGTTCACAGACTGCAGTTTCCAGCCTATAATCCCTACCAAACCAGAAAGACTGCAGTGAAATCAGCATTATACCTATCAGACAGGCGTTACGTAAAGGGGAAGATGGTCTTATGTACCACTATCAGACAGGCATTATGTAAAGGGAAAGATGATCCCATAAAACTCTCTGTAAGAGCTGTGGCTGAGTCTTATTCTGTGAAGACATCACTAAAAAGCTATCTTCACCACTCTTACTCACCCTCTGCTCCTTACTCATGCCTCTGCAAGAAGCATCCACCGATGCCATCAGCAAGCAAAGTCCCAGAGTAACTAATTTACTTTATTATAGCAAGGCAGAAATACAATTTTAAACAAGAGTATTTGGTTCTTAACTCAAAATGTGCATTACTTGTGGGATTTGAAAGAGTGTTGATTCCCACCGACTTCAAATGAGTCAGTTTGTGGGAAATCTTCAAGATCCATGCTGCATCTAAACACATCCCAAAGGTTATGAATAAAGACCGACACAATTTAGAAGAGAATTCAACTCTGGCATGCCATCATTAGTTCATCAGCAGCTCTTCATAACTGAAAGAAGGATTATGTGTGCTCCACTCAGGGAACAAATTTGGTCTCAGAGGAAAAAAGTAATACACACAAAAAAAGCAGTAGCCTGTGCTTGCATGTCAGGCTCAGTCTGAGGCTTGTTTTCTCTTGGAATGTGAACAATTACAAACTTCTAACAGAAATCTAGCCATCAGTGATTACTTGAAAATTCCCCAATTGTCAAAATAGATTCTGCTCTCATCTGTCACACATTCTGCTGTACAGGAGGATTTCATGGACTGCTTTATATACCTATTTCATTCTAACAAACCCTGCACTTCTGAGAGTTCCTCCATCATTGAATCTAAACCTCCAGAGATGCCATATAAAACAAGTAGCAGAAGACTGCTGTGCATAGTGGATGTTTGGAGACAACCTACAGCAGGGAGACTACAATGAAAGATGGAAATCCCAGCAATAACTTCCATTTTATTAACTACAAATGTGCAAAATCCCTATTATTATTGAGCTTTTCAGGGTTTTTTCAGCTTATCTGGTTATAACTTACAAGTTACCTATGCAAGTAAATACAGCAGTTCTAAACAGCAACTCCTCCAAAGGGCTGGGAAAAAAAAAAAAAAAAAAAAAAAAAAAGAGCAAGTTTTAAATCACCAGGACTATAGAATCTGTTTTAAATTCAGCTTTTCTCTACCAAGAGGTAAAAATGAACTGGCATGAAACTGAAACTTTCACTTGCTTAATTTTATTTAAGACCATAAACTGGAAAATTTACTGGTGATAAAGATGCTAAATGATACCTTAAGGCCTTTTCTACTTTTCACTTGATCCTCTAGCCTTTAACACAATTTGGTTGGTTCTGTTGTCACTTGCTACATTTACAGCTTTTTGTCTTTTGCTTCTTTAGAAAGCATAAAATGAGAAGTCAAATACTTATCATGGGAGTGCTAAATTCAGGAGTAATTTTTGTATGACACATCCTGTTCAGAGCTACAGAAATGCAGACTGCAAAAAAAAAAAAAATAGTCACAGACTTTCTTCACTGCTCTCAAAAACCATTTATCTAGCTCCATTCAGTCTCCTTCTCCACTGTAGAATATATTTTCATGATGCTTCCTCACGTGGATGTTTTACATCGCTACTGTATTATGAGACTAATAATTTCATAACATGCATTTCTCCCACCATTTCAAATACCATGCAGCACAGAGTATTCATAAAACTAGCTCTAACACCCTGATGCCCTTAACAGAGAAGTCAAAAACCTGTAGCTCCTAATAATCCAACAAAAGCCTGGATGTGGAATATCTATCCAGGTGTCTCACTGATATTACTGGGAGATTTAGTAAATAAACACAGCAAGAGCACATCCTTAATATTATTGATATTATAAAAATGCCTAGAAATTCACACTAGTGTCATGCTCTAGTGACCAGGACATGACCATGATACATGCTGTACAAGCCTCTCAGCTGGGAGGAGAGGCCCAAGGAAGCTCTTCCTGCACAGCAGAGCTACAACCTCCTATGGTAGGTCAGTTACTTGAGTTTGAAAAAGAAGTCAGGTCTCACAGTCCACATATATCCACCTCATACAGCTCTCCATGCATCTGCCTTGCTCCTCCTACTTCATACATAAACTGATGGCACAGTAATCTTCCATTCACCTATTCACAAGTGGCCCAATGGAAGTTATGCATATGGTACAAACATTGTCATCTAGCTATAAAATTTACAACTGGCCCTTCAATAGAAGTATTTGTGAATATGCTGTTGCAAATCCCATAAATTCTTCCTCAATCCTGAAGTTCTCCACTAGTGCCATGCCAACTCTGAACACACACACACACACACACACACACACACACACACACACACACACACACACGCAAGAAACTTCATATCAGATCACATTCAGGTACTTCAAAATGAAATACTGGTTTGTGTTGCAAATGTGCCATGCACTTGGTTTAGGTACTAGAGTCCAGAATCAATATCCTGAGTCAAAACGAGCTTTATAAACTGCTCCAGTTAAATGTTACAACACATTATGCATTAGACACAAGGATCTTGTACTCATAATACCTCACACCTCTGACATGTTTATCCTGAGAGTAAGGCTATAATCATCAACTCCATTCTGCACATCATCTGCATTATTACTTGCATTTCTTGCTGCGACTCGTCATTTGCAACACACTGCTGCTGACAGTGGGACTAAATTTCTTTTTTTAGTGGTTTCCCTTGACTCTGAAATTGGACAAGAACAATGCATCAGGATTATTTCTTCTGTTATGTTAATTAGAACTAACATTTGAACCAGGGATTATCCAGTCATGATTCTATAGAAACAGCAGCGGTGATTCAGTAGCACCTGGAGGAACTGGGAGGGGGTGTCAAAAAAGTAAAATGATGGATGTGAGTGCTGCAAAACCACAGACATGTGCAGTATTTCAAGTGTCTGAAAAATTGCTAGTATTTCTTATTTCTTTTTTTTTTTTCACTGAGTGGTGAAAAACATCTAATCATTCTCACATACAACATGGAGTAGATTAAAGTTTGTAGTTACTCTCTCTGGCAGTTTGTATGGGTTTTTCAGTTGGGGGAATATTTTTTTGTTTGTTTACTGGCTCCCACAAACAGATAATTCAGTAGCAATCAAGTTGGTTTTTACCATGGGAAACATTTACATCAACTGCTAGGAACTAGAACACGAGTTTGGAAAAGAACATCACCTCTTTCAGGTCAGGAAGAAAGTCTTCATTAGTGTACCATACGCACAGAACACCCAGGAAACTTATATAAAGGTATAAATAACTTCAAAGATAATTTAACAACATAGAATTTACCTTAGAGAAAAATAGGAATGAACTAAAAGAACGCAGTTGCATATTGGTACTGCAATTCTGTGCACATATGAACGTTTATAAATGCACAATCCACAAATGTTCTGTGAAGTCTGCAGAAACAATTTAGGTGTAGAACATCTTCCAAGCAAAGTTCACTTTCATACAAGTTCCTGTAATGGCTCTCTGAAGTTTTTTTGTGTTGTGTATGCCAAGACTCTCCCCAAGCCCAGTAAGCTGACACTGATGATTTCTAGCCCAAGCCTGCACAAACTCTAAAAGCAACACTGCTGAATTCCAGAAACAAGGTAAAAGGATAATAGACCTATTCTATCTTCTATTCAACAACATCTTTTTGCTTTAATCATTGCTCTTCTGGGAATTTATCTCAATAGCCTCATGTAACTGTGTCAGTACAAAGTATTATCATAAGAGCCATCGATTCATCAAACTCAAGAAGTTGAAGGAAAGGAATTCCCTAAAATAAGACAACATTAACGTTACAAGGAGAGATTTGTATTAAAAGCACATCAGTCAAGCTGTTTAGCTTGACAATTATCCAAAATCAAGTGACCAAGGAGATTGGAAAATCCAGTCTCTCCTCAATCACCGACTGTCGCCCTTATCTCCCACCGGTCCTTCAGCTACTAAACAAAGAGCTCGGAACGCCTGATGCTGCGCTTCTGGGAAACTGCCAGCCTTCAACAAAATTGTTTTCACATATTTACAAAGTGAAGATGTTCTGGAACCTAACCTTGAGAGATGAAGGAGGAAGATGACACAACTGAAAAAAACTAAACAAAGCAGCCCTCCAGCTATGCGCTGTAAGTCAATGTTTCTCCAAAAGAGAGGGGCAAGGTACTTTTGCAGCAAGGCGATCTTTTCAATACAATTCTCCTTAAGTCCTGAAGGCATGTCTCACTCAAAACATGAGAACACTAAATTCTTCAAGAACAAAGAGTATAGCTTTCACTTTTACAGTATTCTACAGGTCATTCCAACCTGTTAGTTAGTAACCTCTCTATTAGTTATCCTGGTCTTGAAACTTGCATACCACTTGTCTTGCTAGTCAGATGAAAACTTACTCTTAACTTACTCTGCCTTTTAAAATCAATACAATTTTAAAATAAATTCCAGATTCAAGAAAGGTCTCATTTGATTTGTAATCAACAAAAACCTGTCTAATCTAAAAAGCCTCTGTGAAGGAATTTCCTTGATTTAGAGCATCTCACTCTTAGAAAGGGCTGATCCAGATTACTGATCAATGTCATTTTATCCTTTTACAGTACTTTTTTTTCTTTTTCTAAAACCTTCTCTTCAGTTATTCCATAATGCACTTGTGCAATACAAAATGACTGCCTGAAGGTCTGCAATGAAAGCAAATCAGCCTAATTTAAATTGTCTAAAAACAAGCAAACAAAAAAACAACCAAACAACAACAACAAAAAAACCCACCAACAAACAAAACCCTACCTAAGTCAAACAATAAATAATCTACACTCATTTATGGTTCAGTTTTCAAAATGAACTAAGCAGTTTTTAAAATACACATAAAAAGAAACAAAACCTGGTCATTATAATGTACAGAAAATATCCTTTAATTACAAATATCAAGGGTTACAGTAACTTCTAAAACAGCATGGTTATGTGCTGCACTGCAGAAAGGTCTCCCTGATATGTTTTAGCATGTCCCAGACTGCCTCTTCAAACATTTCTTAACTGTTTAGAAATTAAGCTGAATTTAAGAGAGACCTGCAGTTCACCTGCAGCTTCATACAACTGGAAGGGAAAAAAAAATCCAACAGAAAGCAAACACAACAAAGAAACCTTTAAGTATCCTCTTCATGAAGGAAAAAACCTCCTTAAGACAGCTTATCAAACCCAGACATACCAAGTTTTACAACAAACGGAATCAGATTTTCCCCCTATCACCTCACTATCTCCCTAAGTGGAAGAAAATATGATAAATGTAAAACTCATCTATTTTTGCCAGACACTTTTCCTACAGTTGAAGGTAAATTTGACACTTCTCAGGAAGCAATTTTATTTTCTTTTCTGAAATCAAGCCAAATTTAAACCACGTCAGCAGAAATGCTAGAATAGGCTCATTCTTAGTATTTGGTGCTTGAATGGTTCAATTATACATAGCTGAGACCTACTCAGTAATCATATGCACTGCTAATTATGTCTCAGCATTTAGGGACATTCTATCAACTGAAGAAGATTATTGGTAGGCTAATCTACATTTAGAACAGATTATGAGTATTTACATCCTAGATCAGACTTTATTTAATACTCCTTGAAGTTCTCGTTGAAGCAGAGAGGCATGAAGTAAACCTACATCAGAGATTGAGTGCAGACTGTTATACAAAAAAAGAAACAAGTTTCTAAAAAGGGAAGGCTCAATGAGGGACAAATGTGTGATAGTGTAGCTCTTCTCTCTGCCCCAGAACCACAATTGATTTATATGCATCACAAGACTGGAAAGGTTTATTGCATTATTTCAATCAAACAGTTATAAGCTTGATTTTCCAAACCCTCCTGTAACTTCACTGGCCTTCACCAACCCGTAACACTTGACACTTTCAATAGGACCAATCAACTATTACTTAATTTGAAAATTATTTTACTGCAAAATTTTCATCTGACATTGTCACATTGTATTTTTTTCATACACTATCACTTTCTTAAACAATGCAGTGTGCAGATACTCTCCATCAGTATCAATGACATCATCTTTGACCACTGAAGAGAAAGGACAAGAAGGGGAACAGGGAAGGTGTTTAGCTCACCTGCAAATGCTCTGCTCCACCATTCTGTTAAAGAAGTTTTTAAAAAAAAAAAAAAAAANATGACTGCTTTTGTTCCCTACACTGCTCCCATTTGCATTCTTCATCTTACACAGCTTCTAATCTTTAATACAATTTTGTTCTTGGAAGACCTTTTTTTTTTTTTTTTTTTTTTTTGCTAGCTTGGAATTTTTAAGTTCTTAAAAACATGTATGTGAGTGTATAAAATGCAATAGGAGTAAAGAAACAAGTATGAAATCTCACTCAAGACCCAAGTTCAGCCTTGGAGTCAGCAGCACAACGGTTTTGGGATGGCAGCTGGTTTATGACTCGTCAGCTCAGACAGTACAAGTATTTATGGAGCAGACACAAACTCCTACATCCTGCTCTCTTCAGTCCAGGAGCTGGATGTGATGCACCCTCCTACTTCTTCACATGGTTACAGCCTTTGCTACTAAAGCAGAACAGCAAAGTATTTTTCCTGTTTTGCAATACTTTGATTAAATTCCCACAGCCAACAGTACTGAAGTAAAAAGTAATGCTTCCACATTCACACAGTTGCTCAAAAGCCATAAATGATTATATTACACAAGTGAGCAGTTACGTACCACTATATGCCAAATGCCTACAGTCAGAACCAAAAGGGGCCCACTTCAACTCAAGTCTCCCATAAAAGTCTCTGTGGATTACTGATTCCTCACCTACTGCACAGTTTGATCTAAAAACTAACCTGGATATTTCAGTTCCACGAGTTTCACTAAGTGATAGCTTCCACAACAGAGCTAAGATTCTCAGCTTTCACCTGCCTGGGAACAGAGGAGATGTCAGATTGTTTGAGAATTAAAGTCTTACTTCTGTGTGGAGAGCATAGAATCTGTAACGAAGGTCTCTGGCCTTCACATTTCCACCTATGAGGACAGCTCCTATGACTTCTGAGGAGCGTTACCTCTCACGACACAGCTCTACAAATAGCACCAGGAATGAGCTGGCACAGCACACTTCAGAACTGCCCACCTCATTGAGCTGAAAGCAGCAGTCTGGGAGGCAAAGCTCAGAGTTTCAAAAAGATTACATGCATAAACACGCCCATGCTGAGGAGTCTTTTATGGAAACTGGCTACAATATCACTAGGGTGGGGTTTTGTTTGGGTTTTTTTCGGGGGAATTTCTGCCCTTATTGCTTTGTTAGTTTTTCGATTTGTTGTTTGAGGTTTTTTTTCCTCTCATCCCCAGGAAAGGAGGAAATCACTATAGAAGCCAAAACTTTCTAAATGTTTCTTTTCTGCATGTCTTTCACATACCGAGAAAAAACAAAACAAAATAAAATAAACCACACAATAAGCTTAAAACTGTAAGTCAGGTCAGTTTTCGGCCTCTAATATTTTAAGGCAAAAAGATGTTAATTCAGTACTATGTTTTAGTTGTATGAGGTCTTTACAAAATCTAGTACACAGGTTTCTATATTCTACATCCACACCATATATCTAACAAAAAAAATAAAAAATAAAGACATGGGGAAGCATTTTGTTGGGGGGTTTTTTGCTTGTTTTTAAATGAGGGCAAGTAAATCCTAGTATGCAATCCCAAGTCACTACAAATGAAGGTGTCACAATTTTGTCCCTGGGAAAACTAGCAAACAGGTGTAAGAGGATGCAGCACCAAGCAACTAGACCGGTGCGTGTAGCTTTTTGTTCAAGCTCGTCCATCATGTGCTACCAGCACCAGAAGCACAAAGTTCCTAGCACAAGCACACGGAGCGCCTCTGATCCTGTGTCAGCAGAAAGTAAGTGTGGAGCTACACGACTGGTGCCAAACCCTGCTTTTCGAAGCTCCCGGGGCCTCGCAGCTCCTGTCTGTTCCAGACAGAGCTCGACGCGTCAGCGTAAACTTGAGCCCCTGTGCTCTGTTAGGAGACGGGGAACAGACGGTGAGGTTTATTTAACCCAGAGGGGAAAAAATTCCAGATGCTGATTCACAGTACGCCTGCTGACAGAGAACTCATTCTCCAAAACACGTTACTGGGGCGGTCAAGAACAGGTTCTGACGCCCTTTTGCCTCTCCACGGAAACTACCGTGACCGCCCAAAGGGTGTCAGCGAAACCCGGAGGCAGCGAGCGTGTCCCGGCGCTCAGCCCCCAAAGTGGTCCGCAGGCGGAGCTGACCCCCCACCGGCGGAGGGCGCCACCTGCTCCCGCTGCCCCGCCGTGAACCCAAGGCGGCTCGGTCCAGTGCTGTGACAGTAAGTGACCGGCCGCGGCAGGCTGCTCTCACCTGCGTTGTAGAAGCGGTCCAGCACCGCTGTCTCGCCGAAGTCCAGCTTGCCGAAGTGCAGGGTCTCCAGTGAGGCCCCCACCACCTCGCACGCCTCCCGCAGGCTCTGCAGGGCGCCGCTCTCCGCCGCCAGCAGCGGCCCCTGGCTCGCCTCGTTGATCACGTAGGTGACGGCGGTCCGCCTGCCGCCACCCTTGGCCCGCGCCGCGCTGGCCGGGCTGGTGGCGGCCCCGTCCTCAGCCCAGAGCGTGCTGGGTGGCGGCGCGGTCAAGTCGGACAGCAGGCTGCGGGCACCAGCATCTGCCCCCTGCGCTCGCCTGCCCAGCACCTCCTCGCAGGGGGGGCCGCCGCCGGGAGGGCTGGGCACCGGCAAGCTGATGATCCCCTCACTGCTGTCACTCATTCCGGCTGAGAAGCGGCCGCCGCCACCCCGCCGGGTTCCGGACTCCGTTGCGTTGGCCACGGTTAGGCTGATGCCATGCTGCGCCGCCCGCCCCGGAACGATTCTGCCGAGCTGCTGGAGGGGAGAAGGCGGCTGGGCTGAAGCAAGGGGCTCCCCTTCGGGCCCTAGCGAAGGCTGCCGGAGACAGAGAGACGAGCACAGCTTCCTTCGGTGTCTGCCGCCGGCACCATGACGCACCTTTGAGGAGTACTCGGCAAGCCGACCCCGGCAACTCGACCTCCTTCTTCTGCCACCCTCGGGACCTCGCTCTTTCTCCGGCCGAGCGAAATTGCTCAGCCACAGGGAGGAACCACTTGTGGGATCGCTCTTCGGCGCCCCCGCTTCAGCCGAGCGGCAGCAGTCACTGGCAGCGCGGGCTGAGGCGGCCCCAGTGCCGAGCACCTCCCTCCAGCCCCGCCTCCGAGCAAAAGAATACCCCCACCACCACTCTGCCTTAGCTTTGGGTGCTTGTTTGGCTGTTTAGAGTAGCTTCTTTTTCTTCTCTTCTACTATTATTCCCACCTAAACTTCCCTTTCTGTGTTCTTAAATGGCTTCAAAGTTCGTTGAAGGATTGATGGATGCATTCAGCCTCATGTTTTCAAGTGCTATACCTAGAACCTGGAAACTGCCCGTGCATGTTGGTCGAACATGTCCGCTTCTTAGATTAACCAGTAATGCACCTGTTAAAAACACTGCAACGCTTGATAATTAGCAAAAATATTTTTTAATGGAAAAGGAAACTGATTGGAATAACCAGCATATAGCCAAAAGCAGTACTAACTTTGTATATTCAAAATTCCAGTCGATGATCAGACATTTGACATTTGAGATAAGGTGTAACACGAAGAAAGAACACTCCAAAGTTTCAGATTATTTGCAGGCCAAGAGTGAAACTCTGGGAAATTAAAAATTGATTTGAAAAAGAAATAACATTTGAGACATTTTTTTAATAGACTCTGTTTTTTAATAGAAATACCATCAATTTGGATAATTTATTCTTTTTTTAATTAGGTGTTTTTATTAAATAAGTACAGAAAAGAATGAAAATAATAGTACTCTACATGTTTATAGTAATGTTTATATGTCCTATAATTTGATCCATCCTGTTTAAATTGATCTCATGAAGACTAATCAATTGTTGGCATGAAGTCTGCTCCTGTATCCTTGTTTTCCATTACTTCTGTAGTCAGAGGATCAGTTCTGGAATAATTAGAAAAAATTAGTCACTGCAGTACCTTCGGTAGCTCTGTTTGCTTTTGTGTCAAGCAGTCCTCTTTTTCAATGAGATATGCCAGGCATTTGCTTCTGCTGATAAGAAATGGGTAAATGGGGTGGGAAGATGACGAGCAAACCAAAGACTAATTTACAGGGAAAGGTTAATATTTGCTAATCTGCCAGATACAGTAGCTTATTGTTTCTTGCTACAGTCTGAATGGAAATCAGTGTTTTTCTAAATAATGTTATTTTCCACAAAATGCAGAGTTCATGTTAATCCATTCAGCATTGCAGTTACATCACCTTACAGGAAGCAAGAACAATATGTCTCTGTTGTTCTCGAAAACAGCCCGTGTTTGTCAGATGCAGAAGGAAGTCTCGAGCTCAAAAGAGACGGAAACAAATGCTATTCCACTTAGCATTACTGACTTGTGAGGCTTGCGTCATCATTAGCACCCTGCCTATTCCAAATTCAACTCAAGTTTTTCTATGGACTCGGTTAGAAGTGAAGTTGGGCCCTAAAGTGGAAAAAAATAAAATAACCAAAATGCTGTTGAACCTGGAATAACAAAGAGTTTGCACAAATTTGTACAAGGTGAAAAAAATAACTTTTGATCTGCCAACTCTTTGAAGTGAGACATTAAAAATTTCAAATTTATTTTCTCTTAATAAATAAACCCCCATTTAATATCAGAAGTGCATTTACCTTGCTCACTTGTTTTTGAAGTGCTGTAAAATTAACATCTTTAGCAACAGATGGTTTGTATGTAATCACAATGGAGTAGCGCCCTGTTCCGGCTCTGTTTTTTTCTGACAACAAAAACTTGTAACAAGCATTTCAATGGAGATTTGTTGAAATTATGACCCTTTCCTTCATGATACGTTTTTACAGCTCTCTATCATTGGCCTCTTATCCAAAAATCTGCCAACTTTATTAGTTCAAATATAAATGCCATTTCTGATAACTGGCAAACACCATATGTCAGATGCCACAGGCTTGATTTAGCTGCTCAAACTAGTGCGAACAGGATCCAAGACCAAAACAGGTAGTTCCAGCGTATCCTGATGTAGAGGTTAAATTTAAAACAGATATGCATTTAATATAACTGTCCAAATACTATTTTTCATGTTTTATGGTCATCAAGGTTCAGGAAAGGGAAAAAAAAATATTCTAAAAATTCTATTTTGAATTTTGCTTATGGTAGACCTGATGGAATTGACAGAATGAATTAAATACATCTCTACAGATACTAGGTTTAAAACAGGGGCTAATTGTCATGCTTTAAGGGCCTCTTATTTAACTACAGGGTAATGTACAGAAATTAAACTGGAGACAGACTGTGAACTCTTCACTGTTAAGAAAGACAAAGAAGTTTGAGGGAGTAAAGTCCAATGTGCTTCAATTATGAGAATTAAAAAAAAAAAAAAGGTAAAGAAATGTGCAGATACAAAAATCCAAAGGAGTTATTGAAAGTAGATAAACCAATGAAATTTCTGTGAGGTTTAGACCAGTCTCACAAGCAGTAGAAATTATTAAATTGAAATAAAAATCTTGTTTCTAAAAGTTGTCCTAGAAAGTTAGACTTCTTAGGACACTGAAGACAGCCAGAAGCAGACTTAATGTGCAATAAAGAGAAGGGAATCGTTTGCTATGAGGTGGTCAGATGCCAGTCTTTAAGAAGAGGTAAATTTATGAGTGTGATGAACACTTAAATGAATATTTAAGTACATAAGTGCAAGTAACTAGAAATTGGTGGCTGCTGTGCAGGGATGCAGCCAATCACGGAACAGCAATTACAAGAGAAATCCACTTACCAAATTATGTCATCGTGCACATAAGTGGCAGTCCACAAAAAACTGACGGAGCCATGTGTCTACATCATTGGGGATGGATATTTCTTCAAATATCTGCTTGAAGCCCTGCCTTGTGAGCGTGGTGAAGAATGTGCACTCTCCTTGGTTCATACCCTTTTCTCCTACAAGAACTCTCATACTTATTTCTAAATGCCCTAGTCTAAATCTTCCTCTGCTCCGCCACCTTTCCCTCCTCTTGCATTTGTCCTTTCAAACTTACCAAAAAGTCTCCCTGCTAACTGCCTTTTCCTTCAAACTTCCACAACTGTCATCCTCCCCACATGAAGGGGCCCTTTTCCCTTTGTATTCATTCTTGAAGGCTTGTTGGTTGCTTTATTTTTCACTGTTGCCAGTTTTGTAATCTTATCAGGAACCTTGCGACACTAAATGTTCCTCAGAAAACTTCAATTTGTGCAGCTTTATGGCTGTATGGGAATTTCAGCTGAGAACATCTCTGTGTTTCTATTTAGCCACTGAGCATTCCCTACTGTAGAAGAAAATCTACATAGCATGAAGCCTAATGAATGGCTCAGTAACTACATGGCAGAAAAAAAAATTTACAGCAGTCCCTGGGTATTTTCAGTGTTTTAAGATTCCTGTCCTTGCACATGGGGGTATAGCTCACAATCTACTATCTCTGGTAGAAAAGCTCTTTCCACAACTTAAATGCTTGGACCTGAACCTTCCTGGTAACTGTTTTGGCCCACTAGCAAAGGGTTTTGTAAGGATTTGTGTATACAACAGTGATGGTTACCAGCCCTGCTCGAAGCTAAGCTAGCCGTCAACCACCAAGCTGAGGAAATGAGGGACATCTGTTTGTAACAGAACAGGATGTGGAGATATTGCTGTAAACATCTCAATCACCTATTCTACTGCTAACGAGGGGTATGATTGTGAGTTTTGCTTAGAGAAGTGGCTGCATCATAAATATAGCCTAAAAGCCGCACACTAAGCAACTTCGTTTTGTTTTTTTTTAATTCACTGAAGTGATGCTGGGTTAAGCAAAAAAAATAGCTCAGTGTAACAGTAGGGAAATTCTTGAGAACTGAAGGCATTGTTTTCACGTGGAACATGGCTGCCATCTACCGCTCCAGGTGGGATGTGTTTGGTGTTAGTGGAAATCGCTGACTGGCAGACCATCCGGTTTCAATAGCTGCAAGAAAAATGCTACTGTGATTGGTCATCCTTCGTGTTTCTTGAATTTACTCAGCTGGCTGTGAAGGAAATACAGTCATAGAATCATAGAATCATAGAATAGTAAGGTTGGAGTCACGTTTAGTAGTTCTGGAATTTGGAGCCCCTCTTTGCTTGTAAAATAGCTTTAATTTCTTTAGTTGTCTTACCTTGAAATCTCTGCAAATAATTTCATTCACTGTACCATTTTGTTTCTTACTTCTAAGGATCTTCAAAACCTGAACACACAAGCTTTCCTGTGAAAAAATAAAAAAGTTTTGAGAACTGGTCTTCTTGGGACTTCCTTGTAACCTTTAAACCACTTCTTCATCTTTACATCTACAAAAATTCTTTAATCTGGCTTTAAAACAAAGCTGAGCCACCGATAAGAACTTCTTCCTGTTTGCATAAGCCCTTTGTGGAATTTCCCTCATTATAGAAGATCAACTGGGTTTGGAGATGCACTTGATGAAACCTTTCCAATATTCAGATAGTGATAAATCATCTGTAGAGTACCAAAACTTTACACTCTCAAGCACCTGAGTCCAAAACAAGAAAGGACCGTGCCCAGATTTACTTACTTGTGCCACCATGGTGGCTCTGTATCTCTTCAAATGTTGTTACTGACATCTCAGTCACAAAGGGCAATTGCTTTTAAAAGCACTTGCTCAGAAAATTGTCTTCTAATCTGAATTTTCAAAAGATATATTGAATTTAAAACATTCCACAGAGGTTAAAAATGGTGGAATTTGGCCTGCAGCAGCCAATTCAGTCAGGTATTCCTTTGCCCCAGGTTTAAAAAATTCTCATCTCATATGATGTCTGTCTATAATTTGCCAGTGATCTCAGTGTATTTTAAAGTCCTGTGTATCACAGACAGAATACAGTAAAAGAAAAGCTGCAGCTGCTGCCCTGCTGAAATATTTTAAGCCTGGACTACCCTCACCCCTCCTGCCTCCACCCCCACTCCCACCACACCCCTTCCAAGAAAAAATTCCCACCAATTTAAACAGAAGTTGGCTCAAGTGTAAGAAAACTTTGTTTATAAATGGTCTTCCATACAGCATACCTGCATCACAAGAAGAATGATGAAAATATTAAGACATATATAAGAAATTAGCTAGAAGGGTTTTCTAAAAGGAAAAATGACAGGCAACCTATCTACTTATATCAGAATTGAAATACCTCATGCATCCAAGCTGATGAACACAGGAGCTGATTTATGACACATTAAAAAAAAAGTTTCTGACACTTGAAAGCTATATACTAAGCACTGTAAGATTTTGCACATCTGTGTAGAGCAGGAAGCAGCTGTTGAGTGGTGGGAGGCCTGCTCTGGCCCAGATGACCTATAAATACAAGTCACACTGGGGTATGTACGAGAGTGTAACAGTATCAAATGTTAAGTTTCTTACTAGCCCCTTACTAGCTTGCAGCTTTCCTCTGGTGAGGTCAGAGAACAAGGCTACACCGAAGGAATAAACTACTGAGGCTCAAGACTGCAAGCGCCAGCACTTCAAGGTTGGTCAGTGTGGACCCGGCCGCCGCTAGGCGCTGCTGGCGAGGCAGAGCGGGACGGCTGCTCAGCGGCAGCACCGATTTCCTGGAGCCCAAGGGGTCTCTGAAGCAGCAATAGGTTCAGTCTCTCCGGCCCAACCAGCCGCTGCCAGTCCAGAGGAACGAAGTCGGCGCAGCCTGCCGAACTGACAACGCGCCAGACCATCCTCTACCCTCAACAAAGATGGCGGCGCCCCTACCGCTTCAGCACCGCCCGGCAGGCGGGGCGCTTCCGGCGCGGCCTTTCGTGCGGCGCCTTCTCCGCGCCTCGGGCCGCGTCCGGGTAGGGCCATGGGCACGGTGGGCCCTAGCGGTGGCGGTGTCCTGCGGTTACCCGGGCTGCACGGCTACGCAGTGGAGTTCTCGCCCTACTGGCCGGGACGTGTGGCCTGCGCCGCCTCACAGTACTACGGCATCGCAGGTGCGGGCGGGGCGGTGAGGTAATGGTTAACATGTATTCCTGCCGGCGGCTCCTCTGCGGGGCTCGCCCGCGCCGGCGAGCTTGGCTGTCCGGAAGGACAAGCAGTGTCACTCAGCCTCTGGGGATTTCCTTTACTGTTCCTTCTGTTTCGCTTTGGTACTGCGTGTATTTTGTGCCCGGACTGGGAATTAGCACGGTAGCAGCCCGCAGTGCTTGTCTCTGTGGTCCCCAACCTGCCCGTTCTCCGGCTTTAAGAATATAAAACCCCACTGTTCTGGTGGTATGGGGTTTTTTTTGTTTTTTTCGCAAGACATTCTTCAGAGGAGTACTAACTTTATAGAATTGATAATCGGTTTAGTAGTAGAAACATCCACCGTGCGAATGGCATGTCCGAAAATATTCTCTCCCTAAGATTTTAACTTTTCCAGTCTTGGTCACTGCATCTCCACACGGACACTGATGTCTCTGCAATCTTACTGAAGATACAGGCAGGGCTTTTCTCACCACTGGGACCTTTTTCAGTGGGAACACTGCTCCTAAGCATTTAATTTAAATAAAATTTCTAAAGATAGAATCACTTTGCCAGTAATCAGGTCACAGGAGAAAGCAGTACTTATACATGTTTTCTTAGAACGCAATTGTTTAATTTCTTGATGAGCCGTGTTTGTAATACTGAGATTCGAAGGGGCGTGTGTATGTGTGTGTAAAGAAGTGCTGTGACCAACAAGATAAAGGGAACCGCATGCTGGTACGCTTGTAACAAGGCTCATGGCGGGGAAGTGCATTTTAACGCTTTTATAAGCGAGTTTCTTTTCCTGCCTAAGCTACAGGTAATGCTGAAGTTAAAATAAACCAAACTACCCCAACTCCATCTAAGGTAAATTAAATACAGTTTTAGAGGCCGTGAAATAAAATGTTTATTTATGCTGCTGATTGTTTGGCCTCTTAACGTTCAGATGCCCATTCTGTCTGTACACTGAAGCTGCCTCAGAATTACAGTACTTCCCTCTGGCATGGGGGAACTAGCTGTAATGTTCTACTTTGTTTTGCTGGTTTAGGTTGTGGAACTCTGGCAGTGCTGGAACAAAATGAAGCTGGGGTTGTTCTTCTTAAGAGGTAACGTTTAAGTTTTCATTTTGCAAGGAAGAAAATTGTGTACCGCTGAGTGCAAGACACAAGCCAAGTATTTTGAGTTATTAGTGATAAAAAGTATTATATCCATGCTATAGTATCTGTCGAGTGCATGTCTTTGCATGCAAGTGATAGTTTTACATTGCATAGTAGTGCAAATAATTTTTCAGAAAACTGACTGTAAAAGCAGGTTTCTGACCTAAGATGAAAAGTTTTGGCTACTTAGGAGCTGTTCATTGCCACCTAAATTTATGCCCTTATGATTTACTTCTACTTGAAAATAGAACAGGAAGCGGCATAAAGTTGTGGAGCTTCTTCGCAGAGGATAGAAAATTCTAAGATTTTGACAAGAGTTCAATTTGTGTTCTGGATTGTAGGAGAAAAAAAGTTTAGGAGGAGATTTCATGCTGTCATTGACATATTTTTTTTTTCATGATGTTTTGAAGGAGTTTAGTTATGTGGGCTGACATGCTTAACAAATAATTAGTCATATTCAGAGAATCTGGGTGTAATTCATAGTTATAAAGCAAGACTCTTTGAAAATGCTCAGTACTCAAAGTTCTGCTAAGTACTCTGTTTTTGTAGAAAGTCCTGTAATGACCTGAGCTGTAAACTGTGTCATTTTCTCTATCGAGACATTCTACTTGTGCGCCTTTCCTTCATCATTACCACAGACTGCCATGAAGTTTAACTTGAGCTTAGCTTCAGAGAAGAAGGGGTACATAGATTCATATACATCATTAGCTAACAGCACCATCACTGATAGCTGTTCCAAAACAACTAATAGATGCTGTCAGATTCTATACCAGAGTCCTCGTGCTGAAAGGCCTTTTAAGGGAGTGTAAAGATCTTTAATATGATCATGATTGTCTTTCTCTTGATTTTTTCATTGTGATTCAAGCTTCCTAATGGTGGTGTGAATTGGATAGAGTTCTCTCGACACAGTTCTGTTTACAGGGCTGTCACAGACAAAGGGCTTCTACCTCTGTAACAACACACTGGAGAAACTGGAGTGTTACAAGCTGAGATGTGGTACTTACCTTTGTGTTTGCCTGTGTGAAAGATCTTTGGCTCATTTATGTTTTAACTTACTCAGGCATAAGGTTGTAAAAGTTGACATTTAACAAGTTAATGGTAAGGAGATTTACTAGGAACTCAAATGTGTAAAAATGCTGTTCAGAATGGTAAAGAGAATGATTTAAAGAATTACTGTCTTTGCATGTATCTAGTTCAGAATTTTATGTAGCGCATCCTCACAGACGAATATCTTTATTGTTTCCACTTAGTTTTGACTGGAACGATGGCCTGTTTGATGTGACCTGGAGTGAGAACAATGAACATGTATTGATCACTTCTAGTGGAGATGGATCTCTGCAAATCTGGGATGCAACTAAAACCAAAGGTCCCCTGCAAGTCTATAAAGAGCACACTCAGGAGGTAAATCAAGCAAACTTTAAAAAAAAAATCCCACAATCTACTGTTTGAATTATTAAAAGATTTGTGGGTTTACATTCAAACTTGAGGTTGTTTATTTTTAAACTTTGGATCTGTGGTTTGGATTTGGAGCAGTGTTATTTTGAATATAAAGTGAACTACCTGTTAGACACCTGCATATGTACATTCATATGCTGTAGTATGCACCACTTCATTGCATAAATCTAATATATTCAGAAACAGTATTTGTAGTTTCTTATAGGCTAAGCACACACGTGTTGTGTGAAAGTATTGCAGCCACTCTGACTTGGAGGGAACATTATTTGCTAGGTCTGACATCTAACAGCTAATGTATATAGCGGTGTTAACCTTGAGGATACATTCTTAAGGATAATGTGAGTGATGCACACTATGCAGATCTTTAGGACTTCTTTTGTACCTGAAATTGTTCCTCCTTTTCCATTCCAGTGCCTAGGAGAATCTAGTTGATTATCAACAGTCACATAGGGGAACAGCATGTATTTTTTTTTAGCCTTGGTTTGATACTGTTGCATTTTATTTTCTTTAAATCTCAGTTTCGTTATGCAGTGTGATATGGGTAGAAAAAATGTTATAGTAATACATTCATGAATGCATTTGTGCATTTTGAGGACATTTTATGCTTTAGTGTATTTGTCTTCAAGTGTTTTTTTTTTTTTTCCTTTTTTCGTACTTCTGACTCATTTTTGTCAAGTCTTTGAATTTCAGATGCAATCAATTTTAGTCTGCATTATTGACACTTTATCTAAATTACATAAATCTGAATAAAACAATCTATTGGATATGTAGTTGATGGAAAATGATGGAGGAAGTCATACTGGATCTTAGCAAGAAGTTCTTCAGTATGAAGGTGGTGGGGTGCTGGAACAGGCTGCCCAGGGAGGTTGTGGATGCCTCCTCCATTGGGGTGTTTAAGACCAAGTTGGATGAGGCCTTGAGCTGCCTGCTAAGTCGAGAGGCGTCCCTGCCCAGGGCAAGGAGGTTGGAGTAGATGATCTCTAAGGTCCCTTTCAACCTAAGCTATTCTGTGAAATTCAGTTTTGCATTCACAGAGACATCAAGATTTTCTTGGATGTGAAGCACAAAACTAAAAATTGAGTGACTAAAATCACCGAAGTCTGTCTTCTGTACCTCAGTTTTAGTGGTTTTGCCACTTTGATTTAATACATACTCTATGTAAATAAAGAATTTTGAGATAAGATTTTGTAGTTGTGATTTGAATTTTATGATAGTGTTACAATGTTGATGGTAGTAACAGAAAAAATGTAGGCAAAGCATAGTACTAAATATGTATATATATAATATATATATAAAAATCATATATAAAGAAATTTTTTTTCTCATTGAATTTCTGTCCATATGTTTATTTTGGTTCTGCAGCACCATCTTTTTTTTGAAGCAAACATTTCTGTGTATAAGCCTTAGTTCAGCAGGTAGCGTGGGGAGGTGGATGTATTCAAACATGAGCTGGAAAGACAGTATAGGATGCATGAGCTGAGTGTTTATTGTGAGACAGGAAAAGTTTGTACTGACTCCTTATAAACATGCTCTAAATGGATATATTGGCGAGAGAATCTACCTAGTAATTTGTGGTAAACAATGGCAGACAATGCTCTTTAAACTCAATGATTACCTTCCTAATCCTTAATCCTTCACATTTCTAATGACAATTTTGTCACTGCATTTTATGATAGAATCATAGGTTGGGCTGGGAGGGAACCTCCAAAGGTCATCTAGTTCAACTGCCTATGCAACAGGGGCATCCTTAACTAGGTCAGGTTACCTAGAGCCTTGTTGAGCCTCATTTTGAATATCTCCAGGGATGGGGCCCCAACTATCTCCCTGGGCAACCTGTTTTGGTGTTCCCCCTCACAGTGAAGAACCTGTTCCTAACATCCAATGCAAATCTGCTCTTCTCTAGTTTGAAGCCATTGCCCCAAGTTCTAAATAGTAAATTGTAAATAGTCTCTCTCCATCCTTCTTGTAGATCCCCTTCAGGTACTAGAAGGCTGCTATTAGGTCTCCTGGAGCCTCTTTTTCAGGTCAAAGAACCTCAGCTCCCTAAACCTGTCTCTGTAGCAGAGGTGCTCCAACCCCCTGATCATTTTCATAGCCCTCTTCTGGACCTTCTCCATCAGGTCCATGGCCTTCCTATATGTAGGGCTCCAGAGCAGAACGCAGTACTCTGGGTGGGTCTTAACCAGAGCATAGCAAAGTGGCAGAATCACCTCTCTGAATCTCCTAGCACTATATCTTTTGAGGCAGCCCAGGATGTGATAATACTTCTAAAGCAAGGTTGACAGAGATCTCTTTCTTGTTTTCTAAATGGGGTTATTTCCCATCTTCAAAAAGAACATGCATTTTTAATTTAAAACTGCATCTTTATTATCAAGCCAGAGTTTTATTCCAGCACTAACCAAATGTTGGATCTCATTAATAAATTAGTCTAATTTACTTTGCTTTTGATGAAATATCACTGGAATGTGAGACAATAGACTGCTCGAATTAAGTTTGTCTTGTAAAGTGAGCCTGAACATGTATTTTTAATTACTTTTTATGTTTATGTAACTCTTCCTCATCTTTTCATCTTGCCTGGGGTGTTTCTTGCTGCTGCTTGGGCATAAACTAGTATTAATGTATGTTATGATCGAAGATAAAATACTAAAAGATTCACAGTTAAGGTTTATGCTGTCTTTAGTCTTTCCCAGTTGCTCAACACAGCTTCCGTTAAGATGTCTACATTTATGTTGGATGATAACATCAAAAGGAAAGAAGAATAAAAGTAAACCTTTTGTGCCCCTCCCCACCTCTTTCTTTTCATTTTTGCCCCGCAACCTGGACCTGTCACATGCCAAATGGAAAATAGCTTTTCTTTTTCTGAGCCTGTTGTCTGTTCCGTTCGTCAGTCTTGCCCAAAGGACAATTTGCCCAGGTCCCATTGCCTCTGATGGAGCTGCAGAGTGCTGAGCATTTGTTATGAATTATGCAAAATTAATAATCTATACTAATTTTGATATCCATGCAAAGATTGTTAATAACTAAAAATTGATTATTAACAATAAATCTCACCAGAAAACTTATTTACAATGTTCAAAACGCACAGTTTGGGTATTTATACACACAGGGAACAGGCAACCAAGAACACTTATGAAATAACTAGCAAGTACAAACAAACTTACAAGAGGAAAGAGGTTCTTAGTTTCAATTACACCACTTGCCCAGTAAGGGACTCGAGAGGCTCATTTCTGCTGGTGAGGCAGAAGGCACAATAGAATCTAGTTACAGAATTTCTTACAAAGAGCCTTTGAATATTTGCTCACAAAGTAGTATCAGACACTACTTGAAGGGAGTTCTGTTGGTGTCTTGAAAGTCATTGCAGGCCCAGCAGAGCATAATGTGGCAGGGCCGAGCAGGCAAAGCAAAAGCCTGTTTATTGTTTGCCAGAATGTAATGGCCCCTTTGGCCACAGAGATTCACCAGTCAGAATGGCACTTTGTCAGACCTGACTGTGTTAGGTGAAGTCAGGAGCTTGCTTTCCCTTATTTGGGAAGAACAAGTCTGGGCAAGTCTTGAACACTCCTAGTGGGTGTCTCCAAGCCTTTTGTCTTCTCCCTGCACTCTGCTTCTCCTCTGCAGAAGTGTGAAGGGGACCATGGGATCATGCCTGGGCAAACCAGGACATCTTCCATGACAACAGTCCCAACCATATTTGCTATATGAACACAGACCCATGTTGTTATGATTTTAATGTGAGGAGCCAGGTTGAAAGGTGTTTTGATGAGCTGTAGTACTACTGTAGCTAACTGGCAAAAGTAGGAAAAAAAAAGAGGTAAAGGTGTGACAGAACACTGGAACAGGCTGCCCAAGGAGGTTGTGGAGTCTCCTTCTCTTGAGATGTTCAGAATCTGTCTGGATGTGTTCCTGTGTGATCTGGTCTGGGTGATCCTGTTCTGGCAGGGGTGTTGGACTGGATCATCTTTTGAGGTTCCTTCCAACCCCTAACACTCTGTGGTCCTCTGAAATTATCAGAGAAGGAAAGGAGCTTATTTCACTACACAATGAAAAGTAATTTCCTAGTAGATGAAATGAATGGTCTTGAGGGAAATTGAGGTTTTAATTTTATTTGTTTTGAGGGTACAAATGCTAAAAAGAAGTGTCATAGAACCTGGAAAAGGTGCAAATCAGGAATATTTTATGGCATATATTTCTTACGAGAATTAGATACAAAAAGGTATTTGTTATTACTCAACCAAAACCACAAAGTCAACTCTGCAGTCAGCTGTAAAGAGAGAGCACATTTATCTACTGCTTAGAAACTAGATATTTGAATAAATTTGGATCAGAGATAAGAAATCAGTCTCAGTTATGGGTTTTTACAGTGGTGGAAACTTATAGTGCTGATGGATCTATGTAGATTTTGTTACAACTTTTCTTTTTGCCCTCTATTTTGGCCCATACTTTTAAAAATACTTTTCTGAGTCTATGTATACCTTTAATGCCAGACTGGGATGTAAAATTAGCATTTTTTTCCAGCTAAATGTCATTGTTATCAGCTTCGTGGTGCTTGACCAATGTATTTTTGTAGCTGATTATGATGCAATCTGCAAATCCGAATCTATTTTATGAAGATTTGTCTGCCTAGAGTCTCAAACTTGTATTTAATACTGTTTCTAAACTAGATTTCTTACATCATTTACAGGCATATAGTGTTGACTGGAGCCAAACTAGAGGAGAGCAGCTAGTGGTGTCTGGTTCATGGGATCAAACAGCCAAACTGGTATGTTGGTATTCTGCTGAGGGTGAAAATTGTGATTTGTTTTGGATGTGGTAATTCTTTGTGTTAAGAAACAGCACAAATTCACCATTCCTCTTTATTTTTGCACTGAGGCTTAAGTTCTGTTTTAAAAGAGCTGTTCCTTTATCCCTCAGTTGATATCAGTTTAAGTATACAAATGCTGTTTATGATACATGATAAAAAGAAGTTTATTTAGTCCTTTCTGTGTGCATAAAGCTTTTTTTTTTAATGTATGAAATCCTTTCCTTATTGAATGTGTGCCTTTAATGTTGCTTTTGTGCTTCATTTTGCTTTTTTACTCTATTCAGTGGGATCCAGCTGTGGGGAAGTCATTATGCACTTTTAAAGGCCACGAAGGGGTCATTTACAGCACTATATGGTCTCCACACATCCCAGGTTGTTTTGCATCTGCCTCAGGTAAACAGGATGCAACAAAAAACCCTTTCGTTTTCTTTCTTATTTTTCTTTTTTCTTAAATTGGATTAGTTCAGCACTTTGTCCAGCAGGTGGTGGGTGTGTGTCACGCAGAAAAATGGAAGAAGGAAAGATAAACGCGTTGCTGCAACTGGATTTGTAGGTTATGTTATGATCTGTAAATCATCCTCTTGGCCATTTATACAGGGATCAGCAGTTTTCTAGCAGTCACTTCAGTGAACTTGTGGCATTTTTTGGTGTTATTTTATGTAGCTCTCTTCCATTCATCTCACTCTTGTTATGGGCTACTAAATAATGTTAGATGCTTTATTTTGTGTTCAGAGTTTCAATTTTGTTCAGGTGGTCTCAAGTGTCAATAGACCGTTAGCTGTGAGAAATATAGTTCCCATTGTGCTGTTTATTTTTAGTACTCCTGGAGATCTCTGTGTCGTGGGAAAAGTGATTGTCAGTTTTACTTTTCTGCTGTGGTCGGAGCTTTGAATCTTGCTCATCAACATAGCAATTGAGCTGAAAGTACCTAGAGGCAAAGAGATTCTATGGTGAGATGACAGTGTTTTCCAAACACTGCTCTTGCTCTAGAGGCACAAAGAGAGCTCTGGGTTGGAGACCTGGGACTTAACTGCTGACTAACTGGGCAAGGGGTGCTGTGAGCCACAGAATTTTCATGGGAAATAGAGGGGCAGTAAGACACTACCTTAATACAAATATTGTTAGATTAACTCCAGTGACTTTAAATGTCTCTGATTTCAAGTCTATTTGACTTCTGTACTGATTGAAATTGTTTAGTGCATATATCAAGAAGTTAAGTATAAATGCTTTCCTGTTACTGAAGGTGGAGACAGCGAGTATGCATGATACTGATCTTTCTGATTTTGTGTGAAGATTGCTCAAAAAGTGGATATGGCTTTCCTAAATGGCTTTCCTAAAATTTAAGTTTGCCTATTTCCATCTGACTCTGACTGCAGAACTAAACTAGGATGTCTAACAAGTTATGGGTATTTGTGCTGACATAGTGATGCTTGGAGGCCACATGCAACTGCACAGACATTTTCAAACTGAGGAAGTAGCACTTAGTGAGGTACTTATCTGATAGGATGTGCAGAAACTGACAGGATTGAGCCCTGTGTGCTGTATGAATAATTCTGTTCAAATGCAGAACATACTGCAGAACACTAACTAAGTACCATTTGCCCAATTGTAAATGTCCAGAGAAGGGCCAGGAGGATGATCAGAGGGCTGGAGCATGTCTCCTATAGCGACAGACTGAGAGAGCTGGGGCTGTTCAGTCTGGAGAAGAGAAAGCTCCAAGGAGACCTTATTGTGGCTTTCCAGTATCTAAAGGGGGCCTACAGGAAAGCTGATGAGGGACTTTTTAGGGTGTCAGGTAGTGATAGGAGTAGGGGGAGATGGAGAAAACCTAGAAGTGGGTAGATTCAGATTGGATGCTAGGAAGAAGTTCTTCATCATGAGGGTGGTGAAACAATGGATTGCCCAGAGAGGTGGTGGAAGCCCCATCCCTGGAGGTGTTTAAGGCCAGGCTGGATGTGGCTCAGAGCAACCTGATCTAGTGTGAGGTGTCTCTGCCCATGGCAAAGGGGCTGGAACGAGATGATCCTTGAGGTCCCTTCCAGCCCTCACTATTTTATGATTCTAAATGGAGAAAACAGTACTTAGGTTGTTTTCCAAATTCTAGGAGATTTTTATGATCTCTTCAATGTCTTGTTTGGAAGGCTTCTCTCTATGGTAATCTTACTCATAGAAAATTTTTGATATTCTAGATGAGCAAAAGGGCTTTGCTGATCCAGCTCGTCATTCCGAATTCAATTCTCTAGGATATGAAGCCAAACTCTCTTTTAATATGTTGCCACTTGAACAATTTTGGGAAACAGCGATTGTTGGATGCTGTATCTGGTGGTACTTAAATTAGGTAGAGCAACATACAATTGATCTGTTCTTTGAGTGAGTCAGTGGGTGCAGCTGGTGGAAGTTTTGATTAAAACACTACAGAGTTCCTATTCTTTCATAAATTTCATTCTTGGGAGGGATTGACATGTACTGTTGGAACCTGAAGCTAATTGCCATCTGTTTTCACTCATCATAGAATAGTTTAGGGGAAAAGTCCTTTCAGATCAAGTCCAACCATTAGCCTAACACTACTAAGTGTGCTGCTAAACCACGTTAGCAGCCCATTTACCTGTCTCAAATACCTGTAGGGATAATGATTCAACCACTCCCCTGGGCAACATGTTCCAGGGCTTGACAACCCTTTTGATGAAGAAATGTCTGATCTAAACCTTCTTTGGCGCAGCTTGAGATAGCAAGCAACAGAACAGAGCAAGAGGAAACTACTTTGGAGAACAGACAATACTCACCTTGCTACACTCTCCTTTCAGGTAGTTGTGGAGAGCAATGAGATCTCCCCTCAGCCGCCTTTTCTCCAGACTAAATCCTAGTTCCCTTATCAGCTCTACACATGACTCTAGACCGTTTTCTCTAGACCTTTCAATAGCTTTGTTGCCCTTCTCTGGATCTACTTCAGCACCTGAAAGTCTTTTTTGTAGTGAGATATCCAAAATTGAACACAGTATTCAAGGGGCAATCTCACTAGTTGCTGAGTACAGCAGGTCAATGGCCTTTCTTGTCCTGCTGGCCACACAATTCCTGTTACAGACCAGGAAGGCCATTGGCCTTCTTGGACACCTGGGCACACTGCTGGCTCATGTTAAGACATCCGTTGACCAACTCCGCCGTGTCTTTAACTGATGAACAACTTTCCAGATGCTCTTCCTTCAAGTCTTAGGGTTACCTGGGCTTGTTGTGACCAAAATGCAGGATCTGGCACTTGGCCTTTTTGAATCTCATACAGTTGGTCTCAGCCCATTGATCCAGCCTGTCCAAGTCTCTCTGTAGAGCCTTCCTACTCCCAAGCAGATCAACAATCACACCCAACCTGATGTTACCTGTGTCATCTACAAACTTAGTGAGAATGCACTTGATCCCCTCATCCAGATCATTGACAAAGATATTCAAGAGAACAGGCCCAACTACTTACCCCTGGGGAACACTACGTGTAACTGTCCAGAGGTTTAACTCCATTCACCACCACTCTTTGGACCCAACCATCCAGTCAGTTTTTAACACTGTGAAGTATATGCCTAGCCAAACTGTGATCAACCAATTTCTCCAGGAGCATACTGTGGGATACAGTATCTAAGGCTTTTCTAAAGTCCAGGTAAACAATATCCACTGTCTTGCCCTCCTTCACTAAGTGGGATCACCTTGTCATGGAAGGAGATGTTTAGTCAGGCAGGACCTGCATTTGTGAACCCATGCTGACTGGGCCTGATCACCTGGTTGCCTGATGTGTGCTGTGTAATGGCACTCCAGATGATCTGCTTCATAGCCATCCCTGCCACTGAGGTTATACTGAAAGACCTGTAGTTTCCCTGGATCCTCCTTGTGGTTGCGTTTACTAACCCCACATCAACCGGTACCTCCCTGTTTAGCCAGGATTGCTGATAGATAATGATAGAAAGTGTCATGGTGAGCACCTCTGCCAGCTCTCTCTTCTCTTGGATGGTTCCCATCTGGCCCCATAAACTTGTCTATATCTAACTGTGTCCTGCTGGGTTATGGGGGCTCCATTCTATTCCTTTTCTTCCATCTCAAAGGGCTGAGTACCCAGAAAATAGCTGATTCTACTAGTGAAGACTGAGGCAAAGAGAGCATTCAGTACCTCAGCCTTTTCCTCAATCCTGTTTCCCCTCACATCCAATAAACGACAGAGATTTTTACTAGTCCTCCTTTTGTTCCTAGTTTATTTATAGAAACCTTTCTCACTGTTTTTAATAGCAGAAGGCGGGTGAAGTTTTAGTTGGGCTTTGCCATAAGCTTCCTTTCTTTCCCTGAACAGTAGCCAAAGGTTCAACCAGATTAGCATTCCTTTCCACCTGCTAGTCTTTCAGCACATGGAGATGGCCTGCTCCTCCCTTTTTTTGAGCACAGCCTGGATGCTCGGCTTAGCAGTAGCCAAAATGCTGCTGTGTTATCAATACTCAGTTACAGCACTGCAAAGCACAGCACTAGAAAGATACTTTGAGGACAATTAGCCTCAGCTCAGCCCAAAACCCAGTACACACCTCCAGTCTTCCTGGTTTCCTCTACCCCTCAGGACTGCCTTCCAAGGAGCTTTGTCAACCAGTCTCCTACACAAACTGAAGTGTTAATTGATGACTCCATGATATTTTATACAAAACACACACACAACAGAGACACAATGTCTTTTCTTCTCTAAGTACTACTCAGGTGTGAAATAAAATTCTCATAGAGCAGTAAAATGTGTAAAATCATTAGGTAAAAGAAAGTGATGATGAACTTTCTTAAAGATTAGGTCGCTACAGAAAACACATACAGGGAGTTTTTTCCTTTGGTCAGCAGAACTGTGGGTAGCAGTAGTAGTTAAGACTGTATTACTATGGCTGTAGGTATAAGTGTCATTTTCTAATTGTAAGAAAAGCATATCGGATAGTTTATGTTCAGAAAGTTTACTTCACTGTTTAGTGTTCAATGATATCCTACTCTCTCAGTCAAGATTCATAGAATCTTTGGTTTGAAAAGTTCCAGCCTCCCTGCCATGGGTAGGGACACCTTCCGCTAAGATGTGTGGTGGCAGTCAAGTGGAACTGTCCAAAAGGCTGGATCTTCTCATTTGAAATTAGCTATGATCTGCATTCTTTGTAAGGATGGCAGAAAATTAATGGGACATAAAGCTTCATTTCACTGTTGGCTGATCTTATTGAGTTGAAGTTGGAGCTGCAGAAACCCCACAATCTCAACCGCTAGTGTGTTGAATGTACAGGTCTTCCTTTTAATACACTTACTGGAAGGATTGACCTGAAGGTTTGTGGTCTCTTCTTTTGCAACTTTGTGTTGTCTTGAAATGTGTCTGGAGGGAAACTTTTTGTATTTCCTTCCATTTCTTTTTGTGTTTTAACTTTTTTAAATGATAGTTTTTTGAAGAGTGTTATTGCAGAATATTGAAACATTCCCTTTCTGAAGGAGTTGCACTGCTTTAGTATTGTTTCTGTCCCCTTTCTCTCATCCCACCTCACACATGCCTACTTACAACTATGTATTTACTTGTATAAAGTCTTAGCACTTCAGAAATTAACTCTTTCACGTTGGCAAATTTTAATGTTGGTAAAATAACTCACCTTGTTAACCACAGGCAGTGAAAACTTCAGTCTTGAAATGCTCCCAATTTAACTAAATTTGAGTAAAGCAATGAACTTAAAAATTATAAAGAAAATAAGGAAAAAGGAAGGAGATTTAGGAACCTTTTGCATTGCTCTTTTTCTCTATTTGAATCCATGTAATTGCCAGCAAAAGTTTAATTTCCACTTAAGTAATTAGTTTATGAACATGGATTACAAGAAGCCAAACACGACTTCAAGCCACGGTAAAATAAGTGTTGAGATGGATCATTATGTGCCTAGACAGCTTTTCTCTGAAGCTGATAAGGTTAAGTCTTTGCCTTTAGAATACAACTTTTTCTCAGACAATTTTGAAACTAGAAGAAGAATACAAATTAAGAGAATGAGAAACTTGAGACTACAAAAGCTGAAAAATAACTTGATACTTAATATAGTTATTTTGCTCCATTAACTCCCTGATCTGAATACATACAGGGAAGCTAAGTTTGCCTGCAGTGGACAATAAAATGGAATTGAATTAGAGAAGATAGAGCTGTTTGTGTCACTTAAATTAGCTTTTATCCAGCATCTAATACATTCCCATTTAACATCTACAGGGATGTGTGAGAGGTACAATGTGGTCGTCTTCATGTCCAATTATTTATGCTCTAAAAAAAGCAAGTAATTGGCTTATCTTTTTACTGCTTGAAATTGGGAGTTAATAGTAACAGAACAAACTGTTAATTCTGTGTATGTAAATAGCTGCTGTTGTGATGCCAGTACCAATTTTGAGCTGATAAGATAAGCAGGAGTTTCAGGTGTATGTGCAGCACCAACTCAGAGCCCTGGTAAATGTCTGCTTTGGACTGAAAAAAGTCATGTGCGAAATGTCACTGAAGAAGTGACCTAAGTGTTTAACAGCATCTTCATGGCTAAAAGGGTTGAATGAGTCATAGCATACTTTGCCCAAAAGGTCTCTTATTTTTTCTTTCCTTTTTTTTTTTTTTTATTCACTCAGAGAACGAATTGGTGAGAAGCAGATGAAAAAGGTGCCAAGTGCACACAACATTAGTATATATTCAAATGTGAATCAGTTCTACTAAATTATTCTCTATAACCACATAGCATTAAGCCTCACTCAGTCTTGTGGTTTATAAAGAAAACATCCTTTTATAGTATCAGCTGGTTTTATTACCCTTTAAATTTAATAGTGGTGTGGTACATTTAAAATTAGTCCCCCAAAAATAAAACAACCAGACTAGCTCAGAAGGTTTGGAAGCAAGATAAAGCTGTATTTACAGCAAAACTAAAATCTAAAAGCATATAATGCAATGCATACATACGACATTTATTTACAATTTAGAAATATCATGAAGACCCCACCCTGGGACAAAACCAGAAGGGGCTGGCAGACACCTTCTCCTCCCCAACGGAGAGAAAACCAGTCCCCACTGTTATCTACTCAGCCATGCAAGATCAGCCAGCACAGGGAAAAGAAGAGGAGGGCGCAGGAGACAAAACAGTTTATGCAGTAGACTTTATACTAGTCCAAAAAAAGAATGAAATTATATAGACTTTACCTATTATTTTCTTTTATAACCAATCCTCTATTTTATTTACTTTTAATTTTTTTTTTATATTCAATATCTCTGGAATTTTCCTATTCTGTGTTTATCATTCACAATTATTAGAGTGTTAACTCTAATCTACCACAAGTGGAAAGTAATTAATGGGTACCATTTTGCCCTTATCTGTGTAACCGTAGTATTCTTTGATATAAGACTGGCAAGTGAAAAATAAGGATGTTTTGAATTTGACAAAGCCCAGATTTAGAATGACTCTGAGGTTTTGTCTGTGCTGCTAGGACCTCAGATGCTCCATTCACGTTAAAATCATTACTGTGCTTCTTAAGTTTGCTGCTCAGGCAAATGTGTAGTTTTTGAGACATCCTAAATCATGATTAAGGGAATAAAATCTTTCTTACATCTGTGAGATAATGTCTGCATTCATCAGTATTCAGATCAACTAATTATATTCTTTGTTCAAAGACTTATTTTTTACACTGAAGGCTCGAGGTGAAAAATTTTCTCATACCACAAGGTATGATAATTTCTGAGCAGTATTTACTACACTGACAAGATTTGTGGAACTGTAGAACTACCGGTTTACATATAAACTTGTAAACTCAGCCTCTGCTCTTTTCAAGCCCTTGCATTCAGTGCTGGATTTTAATCTTAAAATTAAAACCGGTTTTTATCCTGTATTCTGTTTTACTGCCAGCCCTGACATAGTGAGTTGTGTTTTTAAAAACTTACCTTTTTGCATGATGATCTCTTAGTGACAAATGTGTGCAGATAAGTCTTTGCACACCTTTCTGTGTTTGGTATCCAAATTATTAAAGAAAACTAAAAATGAACATATTCTTTTGTGTGAAATAATGAGCTGGGCAAGGTGTGCCTCTACTAAGGGGGTGGTTACTGAATTACGTGGAAAGGAACAGCCTTTAGTGCAGCTCCTTTCATGTGGGAGTTTTAATTTGTAAGTTCCTAGACCAAATTTGAGGTTGTTGGGTTGTCCAATTCAGGTTTCTGAAGCTTCAGGTTATATTCCTGTTTCAGGAATAACGCAAAACAAGGAGCTGTTGGCAACTAAGGCTTGCAGACAAGTAATTCCAAAGATGTTTGTGTTTGCTCAGGTTCCTAAACAAAACAAAAACACCAAACAAAGACCACCACCGCTATGAACGAAAAAAAAAACAAATCCAAAGGAAATAATCTTCTGTTCTGCTACGACAGTGATTTGTCATAAGTTTCAAAGCATTTCACTAGAGATTTATATTCCATTAATTTGTGTATGGATCCACTCCTCCTTAAGAGTGCTTTCCTGGTTATTTTGCTGTTGAATGTACTGGAAGAAATGGCATCATAAACAGTTTTCAAGGCTTTGCAAAACTTGGTCAGTTTTGGAATCCAAATTTTCAAGAGATGAAAGAATAGGAGGCTTCAATTTATTGAGTGTCACCTTGTACATATCGAGCATCTAGAGAGCAAACTAACCATGGACTTAGCATGTTTTGTACCAGTTCAGCTAAACTGATATTTATGCTAGAAGCTATTAAAATACAATCTACTTGCTTACTTTGTATTGTGCATTTATGTAATGAAGTGAGGTGAGTGTTTTCATTTGTAGTCTGTTGCTGCAAGACATGCTGGCACGCCTCTGAATTCATCCGAGTCTTGCATTTGGTAAACTTTGGTAAATCAAACTCTAATGTGCAAGCTGAAATATTTCTTGGGATTTTTTTTTTTAATACAATTTTCAGCTAACAGTATGTTGGTTCTTGAAAAACATGGTTAAAATCTTTTTGCCTTCAGATAACATTTAAGGTTTCTTGGGGTTTTATTCATCTTCCAGATACCTAGCTAATTTTTTTTTTTTTTTTATACTTGATATTGTACCTCTGCACTGTCTGACAATGATTGTTTAGCTCATTATTATAACAGGATTTAGGACATTATGATTTATGGATTTGAGGAAAATAGATCCGTGAGTAAAAAGTCAGCATAAAACCTACGTGAAGTTTAAATCTTAAATAAACTGGATCCCTTCACGATCGTACGCTGTCATTCACATTAGCAGTCTTTATCCTGTGTATGGGGATGATGCACTTACAGATGAGCATCTCTTTCAAACATTTTGAATAGATGAGTATATATTGTGTAGCTCTGTTGATTTGTCCAAGATTTCACAAATATTCATTACAACGAAAGAAAGCAAGTATAATATACAAACAAATCTGGAATTATAATTATCTAACACACCAGCAAAAATCTGTTGCCACAGAGAAATTGCTTGTTACAGAAATAGAAATATTGGGNTGCCAACTGAAGAAGTGACTGTTAGTGAATATGATTGTACTAGGTGTGCCTTAATTGTGTTTTCTATTACTATTATTATCCTACTTCTGCCTTTACCATATGGAATATGTCCTTCATAATGCAGATTTAAAGGAGTCTTGGAAATGTGGACATTCCAAATTTTTTCACAGCAAGTTTTGTTGAAATGAAATGTTTGTCTGTCTGGCTACCTGTAGTGATGTTCTAGTTTAGAGCTTGCTGGAGACCCAAAGCCCACAGAACAAACTAAGTACAGGATGCCTCCCCCTGTTCTCTTCTCCCTGTACAGAGGATTTTTAGGCAGAAGGGTAAATGGGGTAGAAAACACCCAAAGAATAGTCTCGCTCTGATTTGGAAGTTAAAAGGAAAAAAAAAACTTTAACAATAAAGAGTATTTAAGGTAAGGGAGTTTACAGAGGTGTAAGGGAAGCAAAACAGATTAAATATATATATATATATGTATGTGTGTGTGTGTGTATATATGTGTGCATATATGTATATACGTGTGTGTGTGTGTATGTATGTATATATACACAAAGCTGGATTGATGACAATGGATTGCCTGGATGGAGGTGGATGCAGGAGGTTAGCTGGCCATGTGGCTAGGCTGGAACAGTTGTAGCAGCGAGGGTGTTGCTCCTCAGGTGAGGTAGAGAGAGAGATCAGGAAATTTGTTCTCCTCTTACAGGGTTGCAGACAGGAAGTGGAAGTGGATTAACCTTTTACCTGGAGGCATCTCTCACTAGGAGGGGCCAGGAGCACCTGGGGGGCTCAGGTTCCAGACCATGCCTACCAGGAGGGGCTGGGGAACCTGGGGTCAGGATTCCAGACCACTCCCCCCAGCATCTCACCTGTAACAAGTGAGGTCATGAAAAGATGATGGAGGTGAAAAGGAAAAGTTCCTTAAAGTATGTAATGTGTTAGGATTACACTGTTTATCAACTGGTTTTAATTAATCTGATTCTTCCCCTTAAATGGAAAAATTGGATTTGTCTTTGGCAAAATTTCTGTCACGGAAAGGTCCACTTGCAAGCTGTGTTACTCCATCAAAAAACATTTCACAAATAGTGCCAGGGAGAGTCAGTAACAGCTAAGTCTAGCATTTTCAAAGAAATAACACACAAAAA